>PVIW01012087.1:0-33946 GCA_004026585.1 Noctilio leporinus | reverse complement strand
TACCAAAACTGAACCCAGAAGAAGCAGAAAGCCACAATAGGCCAATAACAACTAGTGAAATTAAAGAAGGAATCCAAAATCTCCCAAAGCACAAAAGCCCTGGACCAGATGGCTACACAGGTGAATTTTACCAAACATTTAAAGAAGGACTAACTTCTATCCTCCTCAAACTACACCAAAAAATTCAGAAAGAGGGAAGACTCCCAAACTCTTTCCATGAGGACAATATTATTCTAATCCCAAAACCAGGGCAAGCCTCAACTAAGAAAGAAAGCTGTGGGCCAGTATCTCTGATGAACATAGATGCTAAAATTCTCAACAATATATTGGCCAACTGGATTCATATTATATTACAAAGATCATACACCATGATCAAATGGGCTTCATCCCAGGGATGCAAGGATGGTATAACATTCGAAAATCAATAAATGTAATACACCACATCAACAAATTGAAAATTAAAAACCATATGATCATATCAATAGATGCTGAAAAAGCATTTGATAAAGTGCAGCAACCATTTATAATAAGAACCCTCAGCAAAATGGGAATAGAGGGAGCATACCTCAACATCATAAAGGCCATCTATGAGAAACATGAAGCCAACATCATACTTAACAGACAAAAACTGAAAGCTTTCCCCGTGAGATCAGGAATGAGACAAGGCAGTCCACTTTCTCCACTTTTATTCAACATTGTCTTGGAAGTTCTAGCTATCAAAGGTATCCAAATTAGAAAGGAGGAACTCAAACTGTCATTATTTACAGATGATATGATAGTGTACATACAAAACCCGATGGGCTCCACCAAAAACTTACCCAACCTAATAAGCAAATTTAGCAAAATAGCTGGGTATAAAGTCAATATCCAGAAATTAAAAGCATTTTTGTATACCAATAATGAAACAACAGAAACAGAAGCGAAAAAACAAATCCCATTTACCATAGCAATAAGAAAAGTAAAGTACCTAAGAAGAAACTTAATGAAGGAGGTAAAAGACCTGTACTCAGAAAACTACACAACAATGAAGAAAGAAATCAAGGAAGACACAAGTAAATGGAAGCATATACCATGTTCACGGATGGGAAGAATTAACATCATTAAAATGTCCAAACTACCCAAAGCAATCTACATATTCAATGCAATCCTAATTAAAATACCAATGACAGACTTCACAGAAATAGAAAAAATACCTCAAATATTTATATGGAGCCCAAAGCACCCATGAATAGCCACTGCAATCTTGAGAAAGAAGAACAAGGTAGGAGGAATCACGATACTGGACTTCAAACAATACTACAGGGCTACTGTCATCAAAACAGCACGGTACTGGCATAAGAATGGACATATAGATCAATGGAACAGAATAGAGAGCCCAGAAATTAACCCAGGACTCTATGGTCAACTAATATTTGACAAAGGCGAAGGAACATCAAATGGGTTAAAAACAGTCTCTTCAACAAATGGTGTTGGGAGAATTGGACAGCAACATGCAAAACTCTAAAACTAAACCACCAACTTACACCATACACCAAAATAAACTCAAGATGGAGAAAGGAATTAAACATAAGCAGTGCCTCCATAAAGGTCCTGGAGAAAAATATAGCCAAAAAACTGTTGGATATCCTATTCAGAAATATGTTTACTGATACTTCATCAAAAACAAAGGAAATAAAAGAATGAATCAACAAATGGGACTATATCAAATTGAAAAGTTTCTGTTCAGCTAAAGAAAGTATCAGCAAAATTCAAAGGGAACTAACTGAATGAGAAAACATAATTGCCAATGATACCTCAGACAAGGGTTTGATCTCCAAAATGTAGAAAGAACTAATGCTACTCAACCCCAGGGAGACAGACAGCTCAATTGAAAAATGGGCAAATGACCTGAACAGATAACTCACTGAGGAAGGTATACAAAGGACCCAGAGGCATATGAAAGAATGCTCAACATTACTAGTCATCAGAAAGATGCAAATTAAAACCACAATAAGATACCACCTCACACCTGTCAGAATGACAATCATCAACAAATAAATAAAGAACAGTGTTGTCAAGGATGTGGGGCAAAGGGACCCTCATACACTGTTGGTGGGAATGTAGGCTCGTGTAGCCACTGTGGAAAATAGTATGCCGTTTCCTTAAAAAACTAAATTGGAACTGCCTTTTGATCCAGTGATTCCACTACTTGGACTATACCCAAAGAATCCTGAAACACCAATTCATAAGAACCTATGTACACCTATGTTCATAGCAGCACTATTTACAATAGCCAAGTACTGGAAACAGCCTCAGTGCCCATCAGTGGATGATTGGATCAAAATTTTTTGGTACATTTACACAATGGAATACTATACAGCAGAAAGAAAGCAGGAACTCTTACTCTTTGCAACAACATGGATGGAATTGGAGAGTATTATGCTTAGTGAAATAAGCCAGTCAGTGAAGGACAAATACCATATGATCTCACCCATTATGGGACAATAATGAACAAAACTAACAACAAGCAAAACAGAACCAAATGTATGAATGTAGTGAATAGGCTTTCAGTGGTCAGGGGCAAGTGGGTTGGGTGGAGGGGGTAGGCAGAGGCAAGGCGGGGAGCAGTTTAGACAAGAATCTGCTATAAAGGAACCATGGACATGGACAATAGGTGGATTGACTTTGGGGGGAATGGTTGGGTGAGGAGGGGCACAGAGGATAGCAAAAAGGGGATGGATGTTATACAACAGCAATAAAATTTTAAAAATATAACAAAACACATTCCCTATAGCAACAAGAAAGATGAAGTGCCTTGGAATAAATTTAACCAAGTAGATAAAAGACTTGTACTTGGAAACTTACAGAACACTGAAGAAATTACAGAGAATTAGATGGTGTAGGAGTAAGCAGATCTACACCAATATCCTCCAAACACAAAAGTGGAATTACAAGTTAAATGTGGAAAAATCATCCAGAATAACCAAAAGTACTTTAACTGCAGAGAAGTTTTATTACCAGGGACAGAACAGAAGAGGCCGCTTCATCACAACATGACCAATAGGAAGTGCAGAAAAGTGAGAGGGCTTGCAGGGCTCTCCCCAGCAGCAGCTGAAGGGATGGAGAAACATCTTAGATAAAAAAGCTGTTTGAAAAAGTAATGACAGAAAAGTTCCCTAACTTGTGGAAGGAAAAAGTCATGCAAGTTCAGGAAGCACAGAGGGTACCAATAAAGATGAACCCAAACAGGTCCACTCCAAGACACATCATAATTAAAGTGCCAAATTTCAAAGACAAGGAGAGAATCCTTAAAGCAACAATGAACACCTAATAACATACAAGGGAGCTCTGAAAACATTGTCAGCTAATTTCTCCACAGAAACACAATCCAGAAGAGAATAGCAAAAAATATTCCAAGCAATGGAAAACAAAGGCCTGCAACCAAGAATACTCTACCTAGCAATGCTCCCATTCAAAATGGAAGGTGAAATAAGGAGTTTCTCAGACAAAAGAAGGCTGAAAGAATACCTCTCCACCAAACCAGCATTGCAAGAGATGCTAAAGGGTCTGCTTTAAGAAGATGGAAGAAACTGAGAGACAGACAGGAACACAGGTACCAAGGAAAAAAGATAATGAATAAGTACCTATTAATAGTAACCTTAAAGGTAAGTGGATTAAAAGCACCAATCAAAAGACATAGGGTAGCTGAATGGATAAGAACCAACTGTAACTTATGAATGCTTTAAAATAATCTTGTTATAAATAGATTTTACTTAATAAGGTATATTACTTGTATCTGCATAACTGCAGGTTAAGTTTACTTAGATTGGAATTATTTCACAATATAGGAAAATCATGTTACTTGCAATAACTCAGAAAAATTGAATGCAGTTAAGGAAGAAGAAAAAAGTAAGAACATGTGGATGTATATTACACAGAAGACATGCTATCTTTCTTATTCACTGTTACAAAATATGTAATTATTTGTGGTTGCATAATATATAAATCTTGTTAAAAATTTGTTTTAAATAGCAACCAACTGATCATTGGTGTGAAGTGAAATTAGTCAATCTTTAGGTTAGAAAACATGCTGAGAATGAAGACCAATTTGGTCGTACTAAACTATGATTCATTTACGTAGATAATACATATTATCATGTTTGCATGCAAATTAGATGAGATTCCTTTCAAATAAATCATGGAAATATACATTTCCAGTTATGAAGGCCCCCAAACTGCGGATGCCTGGGAAAAGGAATTAATGCTGAAGTAAACTTTATTAATGAAATGTGAACATACCTAATCTCTACCTCAACAGACTGTTAAGTAGTCCAAGGGTTAATTTAGGACCACATAGGAAGTCAAACACAAGTTCAAAAAATAGCTAGAATACTATTCTACCAAATTATTTAAATCCTAGGGATTTTTATTTTTTACCTCAACTTAGTAGATGTAGTAATTTCTACTCTAGAGACCAGCAAGTGCCATTATTTCTGAAGGCTTCAACTTGTAAAACACATGTAGAGGAAAAACAGAAGGAATTGAAAGAAGAAAGACCTGTGCACAACACCCACACACACACACACAAAATCAATCTACTAGTTAAAATGGAAAACTCCAAAAAGAATAAGTTCCAGTAGCTTAAAATAAAGTTGAGTTGTATTATCGAAGAGGAGGGGCGGGGTCTGACTCAAAAACCAAATTCAGTTTTCTCTATGGGTTTGGCACTGTCTCTAGGACAACTTTCAGGAAAGTGAGTTCTGCAATACACCATTTCTGGGATACAGTTCACAAAAATAGCATTCCAGAGTAAAATATGTATTAAAGAAGAAAAAACTGTTTAATTAGCTATATTTAAAATACTATCATTTTTTTTTTAATTTTTTTATTTCATTATTTTTAGAAAGAGGGGAATGGAGAGAGGCAGAGAGGGAGAGAGATATCAATGTATGGTTGCATTTCACCTGCCTCCAGCCACAGACCTGACTGGAGACCTGGTTTGCAACCTGGTTATGTGCCCTGGCTGGGGAATCGAACCTGCGACCTCTGGGTTCGCAGGCCGGTGCCTTATCCACTGTGCTACCAGCCAGGGCTTTAAAATACTATCATTTAACATTTAACCTGTAATAATTATATAAGCTATTGTCATATTTTCTTTTATTTTTAAAAATATATTTATTCATTATTTTTAGAGAGAAGGGCAGGGAGGGAGGAAGAATGGGAGAGAAACATCAATGTATGGTTGCCTTTCATCTGCCTCCAACTATGGACCTGGCTAGAGACCTGGCTTGTAACATCTTTTCCCCTATATTCTCTTTATATCTGTACACTAATCAGCCATTTGACCCTGATCAGGAAAATGGAAAAGAAGAAAGGGAAACCAGTTTCTGGCCTCCAGGTACCATGGTAAGTACTTTATACAGTCTAGTCTATTTAATTTCCATAAGGAGCTGGTGGGACAGGTCTTTTTCTCATTTTACAAATAAGAGGACTGAAGTATAATTAACTTACTCAAAGTCACATAGTTTGTAAACATTATGTGTTTAAAAGTCACAATACAACAGACACATTTGTTCCAGGAAAGATGGTGCCAATAAAAGCTATAGACTGGTGGCTTGACAGCACTGCTTTAGTTTTTGCTGTTCCCTTTTGGGGTTCATATGCATGGAGTTGAATTATTCATTATACTTGGAGTAAGAACTCTAACAGTAAAATTATCAGACTTTATTATTTAAAATTAAAAATTAAAGAATGCTAAAGCTGGCAGATAAAAGAATTCAGAAATCTAAACCTCATTGTGTTCATCTGTAAAAGTAGGAGTTAGACTAATCCTAAGATTCCTTTGATCTTGAAAATTCCATAATATAACCTCAATTTATTTTCTTTGTCTCATATCAAAGCAAAGAGGTTTCTTCAAATGGGGCATCCAACAAGATACTGGCAGTAGATGTTAATTGTTGCCAAATCTTGTTTACTACTGAAAGCTATCAGGAACAGTGAAAATCCTATTTGTTTTTAAAAGCACCCATTAAAAAACTGTAGATTATCCTGGTATGCATATTTTTAAAGTGGGTTTATCATAAATACTTTTAAAATTAAGGAATTTAAAATTATAATACTGGTAACCTGAGACTTAGAAATAAAATATAAATTATTGTAAATAAGATAAATATTTTGGCTGAATCTTAAATATTAAATTTCATAAAGTCAAATATATAAATAAATATCAATTCAAGGAGGTATTATTGGACCTGTCTCTCCCACCCTGTTTCATACACATTGCCCAAGAAGTTGGTGCTCCATTCCTTACCTGAAAATCCAAAATACTAAGAGCTTAAACTATATTTCTCAGCTATCTTGAGAAGGAAAAGAGAGAGAGAAAAAACTACTTGACTAAATGACAGAAAGCTCAATTTTCTTTTCCTCCTCTTATATTTTGTAAGATTTTATTCATAGACAGCTTTACAGAGATTCTTTTACTTTTTTTCTACATTAAAAATAGTGTATAAAGAGCTGTCATTACCTTTTTTTCTGCCTTGGCCTTTTGTTGTGGTTATTGATTTAGGAGTGTCAGTATCAATACATCAACTGACAGAAGCTACTCAAGTCTTCTTCTTTTTTTTTTTTTTAAGATTTTATTTATTATTTTTAGAGAGAAACAAAGGGAGAGAGGCAGAGAGGAAGAGAAACATTAATGTGTGGTTGCCTTTCACCTGCCTCTAGCTACAGACCTGGCTGGAGACCTGGATAAGGTGCCAGCCTGCAAACCAGCGACATTTGGGTTTGCAGGCTGGCACCTTATCCACTTGTGCCACCAGCCAGGGCCTCAAGTCTTAAAAACTTAACATCCTTTAAATATATTTCTTAGTAAATGGAAATGAACTTAATCAAACTGGAATCTAAGAATCTCAGAATATTGTAACCAGAATAAGAAATTTAAACGAGTGAAATATTCTCAGTTTTACTGGGAACATTACTTGGCCAAAGGAAAGAATAAAATCTTACCATTTGCAACAGCATGGAAAGACCTAGAGAATATTTTGCTAAGTGAAACAAGCCAGACATATAAAGACAAATACCATATAATATTACTTATACATGGAATCTAAAGAACAAAATTAATGAACAAAATTGGAAAAAATGAAGCAATGAAGAATTATCCTTACCATTAATTCCTTCCACATGATAGGTAAATATGTGCGCCAAGCAATCTAATCATGAAGGTATATGAATATGAATGGTAATATGTGTATATGTTCATATACATAAGTATATGCATATGTGAGACTTAACAAGACTCTGAACTTTGTCTTTTAATATGGTTCCCAAAAGTAAAAGCACTGAATATTGAGTTGGTATTTAGCATTCCTCCTAATATTGAGAATTTTTTCCAGAACTTTTTCTATCTGTATATTTGATAAATATTAACAACATCCTTCATCTGTTCATGTTAACCTTCTTCACTTCAAGTTCTACTGCTTGTTCATAGAGCAAACTCTGCATGTCCTTATTTCTCACAGCATTAAAGAATGGTGCATCAAAATAAAGACAATTGCCTCCTCCCTGAGGCAGAATAAGGCAGGCACTCAGTGTACCAGCTCCAGAGAAAGACTTTCTAGGTTCTACAACTTGCTAGCTGGTTAACTTTAGGCAAATATGAATTAGGTTTCTAAGACTGACTTAACAGTCTTAGAAAAGTACAATAAACTGGTGACTGCAAACAACAGAAACTAACTCACAATTCTGTAGGCTAGAAGTTCTAAATCCAGTTGTCAGTTGAATCATAGCTGCCTCAGACTTTTAAGTATAATCCTTTCTCGCCTTGTCCTAGCTTTGGGTGGGAGCCATCAATTCTTGGGGATACTTTCCTTACTGCTGCATTACTCCAATCTCTGTCTCTGTTGTCACATGGCCTTCTCCCTTCATGTGTCTGTATGTGTCTCTGTATTTTTTCTCCTTTACTTATAAAGATAATAGGTATCACCCTATTCCAGTGTAACCTCATATTCACTCATTACATTGAACCTATTTCCAAACAAGGTCACATTCTGAGTTACTGGGGATTAGGATTTTTCAACATATCTTTTTGGAAAACACAATTCAGTCCATAACCTCTCATTATCTCTGCTTCATCTGTAAATTTTGGATAAAATAATAACACCTATCTCACAGAGTTGTTATGAGAATAGAAAGGATTCATGCCCATAAATGAAATGTTAGCTATTTCAATCTATATTGCAGGTTGTTTTAACACCACTGTCATGATAATCAAAATTCTAAACTTAAATGCAGAATATAAAGTGGATATTAAGTGCAAAGTCTGACTCATGTTTATACCTCTCCCATATCACAGAAAAATCCCTAATCCAATACTAATAGTGCATCTGAGTTAAGAAAAGAACTTTTTCTGGAGGAGTCCACACTCCACAAAGCTAATAGGCAAACTGACCAACAGCTAATTCAGTGAATGACTAATTGTAGCTAATAATAATTTAAACACTTGAAGTGTTTAAGTTATTAACACATATATTTAACACACACACACACATATATATGTATATATCGAGCCAATGCAATATGAAAAACAGAGACATTTATTGAAGAAACTTTATACATAGGAACTGTGTAGAACTTGACTTAGTTCTCCCAATTACCATTAGCTGCTCTGTCATATTTTTCTGAATCTTATTGACAGTCTGAAATATCTTCCCTTTCAAAGGTGATTTTAGTTTTGGATAAAGCCAGAAGATGCAGGGCATCAAATCTGGCCTGTAGAAGCCTGAGTCACCTAGGTGATTTGATGATTCATAAGAAAACTGCAGAAGATGTGATGCATGAGTGGGCATGTTGTGGCAACAAAGCTGCCAATAACCAGTTATCCATAGCTGTGGCCTTCTGAATCATCCAAATAGTTTCTGTGGAGGAATGTTCAAGCTTAACACAAACTTTGATATAGATTCATTACTCTACTTGCTCAGTTATGTTGAATGCACAACCAAATAGTACACATGCTTACTCAACAGCATCGACCAACCCCCACTGTCTAGTATAGTGAAGTCATCATTATTCATGCATGTGCATTCCAGGGCACTCTACTTGGCTGCCAGGTTACATCAATGTCATGTAAACCATTCTCATATTAACCATGGCTGAACTTTTTCTGGACCAACCTTGTATATTTAAAAACATTTATTTTTATCTGTGTGTCTCTATTTATTAAAATTCCTAAATTTTCCCCACATTTATACTAGACTTTAGCGTTACATGTCTTTGGGAATGCAACAAAAATACAAAAAACAGTAAAAATGTTGATTTTTTTTTCAGCTTGAGAGCAAAGATCCTGACAAATTGGTAGTTTCTAGAATGTGGCAATCATCACTCAGAGTGGGCATAAAAAGAAGACATTTGGGGTACAAGAAGAAAAGGAACTAGCATTAATATTTACACTTATTTTTATTTTGTCCTTAAATTTTTTCATATATTTTATGTGTGCAACTTATTGCTATGAAATATATCTATATAACTATAAAGGAATACACATATATAAGGGTAAGTTCAATTTTTTACATGGATGATGTAAAGTTATAAGAAAGAATCCATTTCTTAAGCTAGGTGGTACAGAACAATTTTTTGTTACATTTTACACTCCATGATAATATTTCACTAAAAAAATTAGAAAGAAAAAGCACATCTGTCAGATATAATCATGTGAGAATTTCATTTGTGGGCTTTGCTGGCATTCAGATATTAAAATCCCAACTCATATCTGTAAGATGCTGCATGAGGGAATCAGAGTAATATAATTCTTTACAGCTTGAGGATCTACAAAGAACTGAATACAATGTACTTGATTGTCTGAATAAGAGAACATGATTATTTAGAAAAATGCATGCTGAGAGTATGCAAGGTGCTGAGAAGAGCTGTGAACTGTGTTATTCTTCAGGAAAGGGCCTTCTCCTCTGTCCCTTCCAGCAGGGGTCAAGTATAGGATATGGAGAGATAAGGTTGGAGAGCCAACTGCATATCTCTTGGTAAACTATGCAAATTTTGTCTGAACCAGCTTGGAAAAGTTTTAATAGAACAAAAAAGTTGTGAAGACCCCAAGTATCTCACACAGACCTTGAGTGTCCTACAGATCCATCATGGCACAGGAGGGCAATCACAAATTTTTGGAGAGGTCTTATCACTAGCTAAAGAGGACTGTAGTTAAAAATGAGCTCCATTGCATTACTAAATTCCAGTGGGCTTATAAAGTCTCCTTCCCCCAATTGAAGATCCCAAAATATACCTCAGACTTTTTATAATGTCTACTTCCTTTTATAAAATGTAAATTTAATAAAGAACTCTTTTATCACTCCTTAATTAAGTTTGTGCAATGGCTAAACTGAAGATTATTTATGATCATTTCATGATCTTCTAGTATTATGCCCAAGCAATTCTTCGTAAGCTTATTTTCTCCTCATCCAACTAAAAAGAAGCAGATAGCAACAATGCATTTTTAGTTACTTTAAAAATGAACATATATTTGTATGCTCAGCTAACTTTATTATAAATCCTATAACGGCAATATTTTTTTCTATTAACTCAGTAACTCCCTAAGGTACCTCTGCTAGAAGCTGTTATAAAATGGGTAGTTAATAAGAGCTGTTGACAGATTGGTTAGCTGGATTGTAAAAAAATGAGAAAGTATTCTCTTGCAATCAGGTAAAAGGAGTTCATTTATTTTTAAGATTTTATTTATTATTTTTAGAGAGAGGGGAAGGGAGAGAGGCTGAGAGGGAGAGAGACATCGATGTATGGTTGCCTTTCACCTGCCTTCAGCTACAGAGCTGGCTGGAGACCTGGCTTGCAAACTGGTTATATGCCCTGGTTGGGGAATCAAATCAGCGACATTTGGGTTTGCAGGCTGGTGCCTTATCCACTGTGCCACCAGCCAGGGCTGCAGGTAAAAGGACTTTAAATCATGACATTTTCTACAATATAAAGATCAGTTACCTGAAGAAGGTAACTTAATTGAAATCATGTATATTGTAGAGAATAGGCAAACCATACTGAGATGTGCATTTAAGGGATAAAAAAGAAAGAAATTTCTCTGACAGCAAGTGCACTCAGTTGTCTTGAATCTATTTAAAGTCAAGGCATTTAGAGATTGTGGTCATTGCAACAAAGACAATGTTCATTTTCATGTGAAAATATAATCACTTCAAAAGGTACCCACCCCTGTCTAGGATGTACTCCCTGTTCTTGATTCATGATTGATATCATTCCCCATTATGAAAGTCTGTAACTATTATAATTCATGTTAGATAAACTTCATCTATTGTTAATTTTTTTAATATCCCATTTTTAATTATTCTAGATCATATATCCTGTATTCTTTGTTGCATTGGCATACATATATTTACTTTTGGAAATAGTTTTACCAAGCTACACTATAATGCATAAGATCACATACATTAAACTTCTGAGTTACAGATTACTTTAATCCATATTATCTTTTTGATTATCAAAATGACTCATAAAATAGAAAACCACTATTACCATCCTCACTTATTTATGTCTTTAAACAATTTCTCCAAATTTTTAACCAAGCTCCCAAGTCATCTACCTGGTTAGAGCCCTCAAACTGAGGAACAAAAATGAAATCTCCTAACTTCCTATCCTCCCTTCCTCTTACCTTACCCCCATCCACTTTCCTCCATCTGTCCAGCTCCACAGACTATATCAATGTCCAGGCCTTTCAAGGAGCCTTAACTTCTTTACCATCTGGTTCTTTCCGGGCCTTTCTTCTCTTCAACCTAAGCCTCATTTATTAGCAACTTTCCCCTATACCATAAAATTAAACAAGTGTCCCCTAGTTTTCACAAAATATAATCAGTTCTTTCTCTATTAAACACATGTTCCTATTTTTAGTTTCTATTCCAAGTCAATTATCTCCTAATTATTCAAATATTCCAAAAGGGAGTTTTCACTCCCAGTCTGACTTTCTCCACAATTTTATTTCAACCCCATCATCTAATGATGTGTTTCTCATGAAGATGACAAACATGCATTTTTGTTCCTTAATTCAATTGACATTTAAGTTCTAGACTACTTTTTCCTTTTCTTTCTTTTGCCATCTCCTTTTTATCCTACCCTTCTCCTTACCTTTCTCTGGCTTCTTGGCCTTCTCCATCATGCCTAAAAATATAGCATCAATAAAATCCATACTATCCTGGCCAGGTGGCTCAGTTGGTTAAATTATAGACCCATATACCAAAAGATTGCAGGATTGATTCCTGCTCAGGGCACACACCCACACACCTAGATTGTGGAGAAACAACCTACCAATATTTCTCTCTCTCTTTTCGCTTCCACTTCCTCTCTTTCTAAAATCAATAACTATATCCTCAGATGAGGATTAAAAATATCTATAGTCTCTAATGCATCTTAGAAAACATAAGGCAAAGAAGAATAAAATGGGCAGTGCAGTCTGCACAAGGTGTGAGCAATGAATCAGCGCTGGGATTCCCACAGCTGCTTCCCCACTTCTCTCCTCCAAGCCACCACTGCAAACTCTCCCCACATGTCTTCAGTCCTCTCTGCCCTTCTTCTGCTGGAGCCCAGGGTAGATGCTAACATTTAAAAATTGAGCAATTTTGGGATTAACAACTAAAGGAGATAGGCTAAGACATGGATTTCTGGTAGTGTCCAACTGGCTGACTAGGCCCAGGCTGGGACATCAAGTCCAGATCCAGGAAGTAAAAAAAGTGCACCTCTACACCACAGAAGGTCACACCACTAAGACAGTAAGTCAAAGCAGACCAATCCAAGAAGCAGAAACAAACAAGACTCACCTAAAATGGGGAGACAAAGAAATAAACCCTCAACAAATGGAAAGGACGAATCCCCAGGAAGAGTTCAAAATGAAATAGAGGCCAAGCACCCTATCAAACATGGAATTCAAAATAATGGTGATAGAGAAGCTCAGCAAGCTCAACAAAAACTACAGACAATTCCAGAGGAACTGCAAACAACTCCAGGGGACTTATTGAGAATTACACCAGCATTAAAAAAGGACATAGAAACTATAAATAAGATCCAGGAGTAAATGAAGAATACAATTTCCAAATTGAAGAATACAGTACAAGGAATCAACAGCAGGCTAGAGGAAGTAGAGTATTGGATCAGCAAGCTGGCAAGCTGGAGGACAATGTAGAAAAATATTCCAAGACAGTGCAACAAAATGAAAAAGACTGAATAAGAATGAAGAGGTTTTAAGGTGCTGCAGAACAACATGAAACTCGATAATATCCATAACATAGGGATACCAGAAGAAGAAGAGAAACAAGGAATGAAAAACTTGTTTGAAAAAGTAATGATAGAATACTTTCATAACTTGATGAGCAAAAAGGTCACTCAAACTCAGGAAGCACAGAGGTTCCCATGAAGATGAACCCAAATAGACCCACTCCAAGACAAATCATAATTAAAATGGCAAACTTCAAAGACAAGGAGAGAATCTTAAAATCATCAAGACAGAAACAGCTAATAACATAAGCAGTGCCACCATAAAAGTCTTAGAGGAAAACATTGGCAAAATAATTGCAGATATCCCACACAGCAATATTTTCACCACTATCTCATCCAGGGAAAGGGAAATAAAGGAACAAATAAACAAATGGGACGACATCAAAGTAAAAAGTTTCTGCTTAGCTAAAGAAAATGTCAACAAAATGAAAAGGGAACCAAACATATGAGAAAACATATTTGCCCATGATAACTCAGATAAGGGTTTGATATCCAAAATATAGAAAGAACTAATATGACTCAACACCAGGGAGACAGGCCAGTTAAAAAGTGGGCAAAGGACCTGAACAGACTCTTCTCCAAGGAGGACATATAAAGGGCCCATAGGCATATGAAGGAATGTTCAACATCACTAGCCATCAGAGAGATACAATAAAACCACAATAAGATACCACTTCACACCTGTCAGAATGGCCATCATCAACAAATCAACAAATAAGTGTTGATGAGGGTGTGAGAAAAGGAACCCTGGAGCACTGCTGGTGGGAATGCAGACTGGTGCAGCCACTATGAAAAACAGTACAGAATTACCACAGAAAACTAAAATTGGAACTGCCTTTTGACCCAGTGATTCCACTGCTAGGATTATACCTGCAGAACCCTGAAACACCAATTCAGAAGAACCTTTGTATCCTTGTATTCATAGTAGCACTATTTACAATAGCCAAGTGTTGGAAGCAGCCTAAGTGACCATCAGTGGATTAATAGATTAAAAAACTGGTACATTTCCACATTGGAATAATACACAGCAGAAAGAAACTCCTACCTTTTGCAACAATGTGGATGGAACTGCAGAGTATTATGCTTAGTGAAATAAGCCAGTCAGTGAAAGAGAAGTACCAATTACAGGAGACTAATGATCAAAACAAACAAGCAAGCAAAACAGAACCAGAGATGTGGAAACAAGGAACAGACTTTTGGTGTGCAGAGGGGAGGGAGGAGGGGAAATGGAGAGAAAGAGGCAAAGAACGGAAACAGATTAGTCAAGGAATTAGCATGGATGACCCATGGACATGGATACATGTGGGACTGACTATAGGAGCGGGGATGGGAAAAGTGAGGCAGAGGAGAGTCATGAGGGAAAAATGGGATAAATGTAATACAACAATAAAATTAAATTAAATACAACAAAAAGAAAAATAAGAAATCAACAGTTAAAACTAAATATATGCTTTATATATTTAATGAATTCAGTCATCATTTAAATTTTATCCTGTATACCTCTAGAAGTTTTGAAAATAACATGATGTCCCTCAACATGCCCTCCTAGATTGAATTGGATGTACTATAGCAGTTCCAATACCTTTTTTTAAAAATAAGGGAGGGAAAGTAAGAAAATTTAAAACCCTGGTTCATGGCTCAATGGATAGGCACTGGCCTGTGATCCCAAAGGTCACAGGTTCAATTCCCAGCCCAGGGTACATAACCAGGTTGAAAGTCAGGTTCATAGCTGGAGGCAGGTGAAAGGCAACCATACATTGGTGTTTCTCTTCCTTTCTTTCTCTTTCCCTGCCCTTCTCTCTAATGAATAAAATATCTTTTTTAAAAAATAAAGAAAAGAAAAAGAAAAAAAAATTTAAAAAGAAAGTAAGAAATTTCCAGGGTACTTTCAAAGATGTACCTTTATATTTTTAATATTTTCTGTTTAATTTTATACATTAGTGCCATCAGTCATTTTACTTGACACAATATCATATTGTATTTTAATTGTAAAATCTTAACATCAACATATTTCACCTAAATAGTTTTTTCATAGCTAAAACTGCTTAAAATACATTGGTGTCCTTATGAAGAAAGGTTTTTATTTATTGCTAGAGGTGTTTCAAAAAAAAAAAAAAAAGTTCAGACAACACCTTGAAAAGAAACTGCATGAAACTCTAGATATAGGTAGTTGATTCACTCATTCTTTAACTGACCATTCAAATGATGTGCCAATTTTTGGTCACGGTCTGTGTTAGGTACTGAGGGCCAAGCGCTCTATATGGTACTTTGAAAGTAGTGGTAAGCCTGCACATCTATGACTCCTATCTTCATATATTGTATGCTTAAGTAAAGGAATCAGTATTAATGAAATAGTTACATAAACACATGTAAAATTATTCTAGTGATAACTATGTAAATAAGTTAGTGGACATGATGACCACTCATATCCTTCCCAAATGTCC
The DNA here is from genome assembly GCA_004026585.1 of Noctilio leporinus. Taxonomy (NCBI): domain Eukaryota; kingdom Metazoa; phylum Chordata; class Mammalia; order Chiroptera; family Noctilionidae; genus Noctilio; species Noctilio leporinus. The sequence continues at coordinate 18,233 of PVIW01012087.1, read as the reverse complement.
ATTAATTTCTTGATAGTCTCTACTTAGATGCCAAGTTCAAAGATCATTTTTAAGTTTTTGATTTAAGAATAATTGCAAAAAGAGTGAATGAGAAGAGATTAAGTTCTACAACTTCTCTCTAACCAATAACAGAATTGAATAATTTCTGTATATAAAGTAAATCACAAAAGAGGCCATGGAAGAGGATTATATATAATCTGAAATATATCATCAATGGTATTGTTTTTGAAAGAAAGGCAATTTTTATGATTAGAATTTCCAACGAGAACTATTGTTCCCTGCTATATAACTTCTGCAGAATATATTGCTTAACTCACAGTGCAATGTATAGATGACAATATTTTACATTATATATATACATATGAGAGAGGAGAGAGAGAATAGTTTATTTTCCCTTAATTTCACTAGGAAGACATAGATTAATCACATCTAACTACAGTGAAACCATTCTGTCACCTTCTCTCTCGTGCCCACATTAGACCAGGAAATGACAACTCATTTTGCCACAGTCCATAATTCTCAGACATCATGTTTCACCTCTACTACAACAGATTTGATCTGAGGAACAATGAGTAAAACATTTAGGAAAGTCATCACGGTCCATGTGGTAATTTCTCATGGCAGTATGGAGTAACAGTTCCTTCTACAAGCTAGTTCTGAATCACAGAAGTAATGCACACTGGGTCTGCAACAAAAAATAAAATATTGTTATGCTGGAGTGACACATGAGAGTATGATTTATTTTCTTTTTACAGTCACATATAAAAACTTACATGCTTCCAATTTAAGTTCAAAGGCTTGTCAGGAGAATAAAAATAAGTGACCCTGAATAGGAACAAGACATATTCTTCTAGTGAATAAGTCAGGTGTTTATTTTTGACATTTTGGAAATCACCTGCATTAATAACAAGTATATGGTTTTTTCTAATGTGAAAAATAGTCTTGAGTTAGAATTGATCCAGACAAGTCTTGTTGTCAATAAAGATACACATTATCTTTGTCAAAATATGCTGTCTAGATAGTAAAATCTCATTCAACTGACATTGAGTTGGCAAACACATTTTCAACTTCCAATGCAATGGGTGTTAAATTTCCTGTGGGCTCCAGGGCACTCCTAAACCAACTTTGACAACAAGAAAGTCAGAGAGCTGGGCTCTCCACAAAGAGTACTGAGACGGTTTCCCAAGGACAGTAAGTCATGAGAAGAATAGAAAGACTATGTTATTTGCCACTTTGTCCTAGCCTCTTCCTCTAATTAATAGATAATTTAGGATTATTCACATATTCCTGAAGTGCTTACAATAAAATCAATTGTCTAAGAAATCTTGGATCTAGAACCAAATATTTATTTCAAGAACAACGAAACTGATATAGGCAATCACTTTCTTATTGTTTTCATTAACAGAATAGAGAATTTCAAGGAAAGGTAGCTAAGGAGTGACTTTTGGAGATCCAAGATGGTGAAGGCATAAGTGGAAGCAACAATAATCTCCTTCTAGAACCAATCTAGAATCATCCTGAACAATCAACTGAACACTAACTTAAGAGAAGGCTAATAACCAGGAAAGACATAAGAAACCACTTCACCACAACAAGACTGATCAGGAATGTGAAGGATGTATAAAAGGGCTGGCTGGGCTCCCATTGGCTGCAGCTAAAGTTCCAGAGGGATACTGAAGCATTCCAGGAGTACCCTCTGAGAAGTGTGATGTTTAAACCCCACACTGGGCTCCCCAGTCTATAGCACCAGAGCTGGAAATGAAGCCAGATAACATCAGCTGTGAAAAGCAGCAGGTTTCCATCTGTAAGGGAGAGAGGGTAGAGACACTGAGAGACTCTTAAAAGGCCAATGCACAAAATTTAATTTGCAGCCACTACCTCTGAGTGCCAGCAAAGGGAAGGCAGAGTGGATAAGAGACACTTGAGGAAAGTCTGGGATTGGTGGCTCTAGGATGAGAACTGAAGGAACAGCCACCTGGATCTCTGTGCTGAGTCATCCCCCATATGGCAGGAGCCATCTTTCTTAGGCAGAGCATTCCCCTCCAAGTGGCCTGAGGCGAATCAGGAGCCACAGCAACAGGAATTACTCTGTACCACACGGTGGATATTAAGTGGGGCTGCTGATTATGGCTTGATTAGTTTAATGATTGTTTAACAGCTGATCAGTTAGTAACTAAGGCAAAAAATACAAAGCAGCCGCCAGAATGGGAAGACAAGGAAACAGACCCTAAATGAAAGAATAGGTGAACTTTTCAAAAGAACTAGATAAAATAGAGGCACCAATTTATTAGGTAGTTTAGAGTAATGGTTATAAAGATACTCAACATCATGTAAAAAGACATAGAAACCATAAAAAAGGACCTGTTACACAAATAAAGAATGCAGTACCTGAAATAAATAATACACTGGAAGGAGTAAACAGTAGGTCATTTGAAGCAGAGGATCGAATCAGTGATTTGGAAGACAAGGTAGAAAAAGACACCCAGGCAGAGCTGCAAAAGGAAAAAGAAAAACAAATTTTTAAAAATGAGAGCTTAAGCAACATTTTGGACAACATAAAGCATAACACCATCTGCATCGTGGGAATACCAGAAGGAGAAGAGAGTGTGCAAGAGACTGAGAGCCTATCTGAAGATACAATGACAGAAAAGTTCCCTAATCTGGTAAAAGAAAAAGACACACAAGTGCAGGAAGCTCAGAGAGTCCTAAACAAGTTGGACCTAATGTGGCCTACATTTAAACACATTACAATTAAAATGACAAAGCATAAAGACGAGAAGAGAATCCTAAAAGTTTCAAGAAAAAAGTAGGCAGTTATATCTGATTACTCAACAGAAACATGTCAGGCCAGAAGAAAGTGGCATGAAATAGTCAAGGTGATGAAAAGCAAGGATCTACAACTGAGTCTAATTTACCCAGAAAGACTCTCATTTAAAATAGAAGGAGAAATAAGAGCCTTTTCATATAAGAAAAAGTGAAAGGAGTTTGTTATCACCAAACCAGTACTGCAACAAATGTTAAAGTGCTTGCTTTCAGAAGAAGAAGAAAATGAGAAGAAAGAAAGGAAGGAAGAAAGAAAAGGGAAAAGGAAAAGGAAAGGAAAGGAAGAAAGAAGGAAAAAAAGAGGGTAACAGTCTAATAATAAAATGCCACTACATACGCATCTATCAATAATTACCTTAAATGTAAATAAATGGCTTAAATGCCCTGACCAAAAGACAGAGGGTAGCTGAATGGATAAGAAAGCAAGACTCATGTACACACTTTCTCCAAGAGACCCATCTCAGATTGAAAAATACACATAAACTAAAAATAAAGGGATGGGAAAAGATATTTCATGTAAATTAAAAGAAAAAGCTGCTGAGGTAGCAACAACTTATATTTGACAAAATAGACTTTAAAATGAAGGTTATAGAAAGAGACAAAGAATGACTCTACATAATGATAAAGGGAACAATCCAATAAGAGGATATAACCCTAGTAAACATTTATATACCCCACGAAGCTGCACCTAACTATGTAAAGCAAATCATGATGGCCATAAAGGGAGAGATAGACAGAAATACAGTCATAGTTGGGGATTTTAAGACACCACTGATTTCAATGGATAGATCTTCCAGACAGAAAATTATTGAGGAGACAATGACATTAAATAACACACTAGATCAAATCAATTTAATAGATATCTTCAGAGCATTTCACCCTAGTGCTGCAGAATATACAATCCTTTTCAGGATTACATGGAACTCTTTCTAGGATAGGCTGTGCGTTATGACACAAAACAAGTCTCAACACCTTTAAGAAGACTGAAATCATATCACACATCTTCTCTGATCACAATATTATGAACCTAGAAATCAAACACAAAGACATCGAAGCTAAATAACATGTTATTAAACAGTGAGTGGGTCAACAATGAGATAATGGAAGAAATCAAAAGATACCTTGAAACAAATGAAAACAATTATTCAACGATCCAAAATCTGTAGGACACTGGGAAAGCAATCCTAAGAAAGAAATTCATAGCATTACAGGCCTATCTCAAGAAATAAGAAAAATCTCAGATAAATAATTTGACTTGACACTTAAAGGTACTTACATGAGAAAGAACAGCAGACAAAACCCAAAGTGAGCGGAGAGGTTGGAATAATAAAGATTAGAACAGAAACAAGTGATATAAGAGTCTAAAACTGATACAAAAAATCAATGAAATTAAGAGGTAGTTCTATAAAGAGATAAATAAGATTGGTAAGCCTTTAACCAGAATCATGAAGATAAAAAGAAAGAGGGCCCAAATAACATAAAAAAATGAACTAGCTAAGAAAATGAGGACAGAGTCCTGACTGGGGAGCAGGTGAGGGAGGTGAGGGGGTTGAGGGACTGAGCAAAAATGAAAATGGAGTCATGAACATTGACAATAGACTGGTGATAGTTGCAGGGGGAGAGGTATAAGGGAATTAAATGCTAGTGAGAGAAATACAATAAAGATTAAATAAAAAGTGACTTTTCATAAAGCAGAATTATTTTCACTTAGTTTAAAATTTGAATTTACACAAAAGGAAAAAAATTCCTGCATTACCTCAGGTGAAATCTTTGATGACAAATGAATGTGGATGAAGATGTCTGACCACTAGCACTATTTAACCTTTAGTTTGAAAACCAAACACTCTCTTTGCCTTTGAAGACATTGCTTCATTTTCATATGACTTCATATTCTGAGACTTCATATCATTGTTACTCTATGATGTTGCTCTTTGACACTTGTTCTCCTACCTAGATAAAAAATATGTCTTCCTACATCTGGGTTGAAAGCTCCTTAATTTTTATTTTTCATTATTTTCATTAAATTTAAATACAATGAGTGCAAGGAACTCTGACTTGTTCCTGGCACCTAGAACTATGCTGATGGGACATAATAGATACTAGCACATGGCAGACACTCAATAAATATTTGCTCATTAAGTAAACCTCCATCAGTGCCCCACTTAAGAAAATTAATGATTTTTCTTAGAGTACTCAAAAAATTGGTGGATTGGTCTCCTCCTCCTAACTTTTTTGCCTCTTATGAAGCAGTTGTCTGCATTTATTTTCCTAAGTCATGGTTCTGAAGACGCTATTTTTCTTCTCACTTTTGAGAACATTTTCATGGCATTACACAGCTGAATTCAAATTTCTCCATAAAATGTGTTAGGAATAAGAGAAGGAATAAGGAATTAGGCAAAGACAATGGAGTTAAAGTGGGTGGTATAGTAGGTGGTCTTTCTTTTTATTTTTAGGGCAGTTCTCTGAATGAAAAATAAGAAGAGCAGATATAGTAGTTAGCACAGTGTTTTGATTATGATTTTACTTGAACTCATTGTGGATGAATAATATATCAAGAGAAAGGAATGGAAAGATCTTAAGCATTATTAGGAGGAAGAAGGCCTTGATGATACTTTTGTGGGTGGTGGAGCAATCATCCCCTGTCCAGATCTTCTGGTGTAGGTCTGTGAGTCTCACTATAAACCCTGCTCTCACCCACTACCCCTCTGATTGCAGCTGTTACTCCTCTGTCTCTCATTTCCTCCATCCCAACTGTACTGGTGCCCTTTCTGTTCCTTGAATACAAAGGCAAAGTTTTATATTTGCAGGCCTTTCTTGCCACACTACTTAAAATTGTAGCTCTCATCATCCAACAATCCTTATTCCCTTTCCATATTTGATTTTTCTGTAGTATTTATCACCATCTAACATGCTTTAGTTTTTGCTTGATTCTTATTGTATTTTCCTATATTATAATGAAAGCTGTATATAAGCAGATGTTTTTATTTTCTGCTGTATCTCTCAATTCTAGAACAGTCCCTGAAAATTAATGAAACAGTGAAAGAAGGAATGAACTAATAAATGAAAGGTAACTTTCCAACATTATCTCAAGCTATATGTCACTCAACACAGCTCCTACATTAACAAAGTTCCACTCTTTGGAGTCTACCCAAAGTTCATAAATATTTTTTTCCGTAGTTAACATCCATTCATTTGTTAACCCTTTCTTATTTTATTTCTGTCAAAACCCTGTCTCTCAATAGTGGTATTTTTCCTTTGAGATAGTAGTCAGATACAAAAGGGTTATAAGAGTGTAAAAGTGAGTTCACCACTTCACTACCTGCTTGTTACTAGTTTCCATTTCCTTCTTAAGCCTTTAGCACTAGTATTTGATTGGGAGCACATTTTTGCCTATAACTTTCTGCTTTCCCTACTTTGGCCCCATAGATTTACAATCCTTTGATTTCACTCTTCATGCTTTGACATTTCAACAAATCACTTGCATTCCCAGTTTAAACTTCTCCTTTCCTGCCATTTGTTAAATTCCTGGATTCCAGTGAGTGAGCCTTGTGGTGTCTCTTACCTGCTGCTGGCATCCCAATGAAGTGAGCAGAACGCCCTATGCAGAACAATGATTATCCTTTAAGAACATGATTAGGTAACATCTCTTCCATGAAACTATGATACTGGTGGAAGATGAAAATTAACTCAAGACTTGGCAAGTTTCCCAGCTAAAAGATCACTTCTTTAATTTTTATCCCCTGAGAACCCTAGATTCCCTCTACCACTCACCACTACTGCACTCATTTGAAGTGTCTCAAACTTTCCAAATGCAGGATTAAACAAAATAAATACTGACTTCTAAAAAACAGTGCTAGTGTTCAGTTAAAAGAGAAGATATTACTGAAAAGTAATTTCATCAGGAATTTTGATCATACTAAACCACTGATTCTATTACATTTTTATTTTATACCATATCAAAAGGCTTTAAATGAACTTCCACAAGTATTTATATTTTTTATTGAATCTTAGAGATAGTGCAGAAAGAGAAGTACATAGACAGAAGCAGTAGATGGAAATTTGAGTGCAAGTGCTATGTGATCTACCACAAATCTTCCTCTTTCTAGGTTTTGACATTATCACTAACAATATAAGCCTAATATTTCAACTCTTACCTCAAATGAACATGTACATGATCATGGGTGAGAATTGCTTCATACTCATAAACCACTGTATGCATACATGGCATTAACATCATGTGAAATATCACTATGTTAATGAGTAAATACATGATTTAGACACTAATGTAGAAATGAGGATACAATAGCCATGTAAGTAGGTGTTTTTATTTCTTGTTTGCATTTAGGAGGGAAAAATCAATTACTCAGATTTGTACTAAGAATTAAACTTTTGTCTGTCTGACCCCAAAGTTTACACATATTCTTTATTCAAGAGAAAAGAAAAAGGAAAAAAAAAATACAATGAAAGTTAGCCTGTACTTCCCAATATAGTAACTGCTATCCACATATGATTAAATTTAAGTTAATTAAGATCAAATAAGATTTTGGGTCTTTCTCACCAGCCACTGAAACAAAGGATCCTATCATATGCTGACCCCTCTCTACCCCAGCAATTACTGCATGGTAACTTCAACCCATCTTAACATAAAGATGGCCATATTTTCTATATATGGAACATTGTCTTAATGGTTTTTGTTTGTGTGTTTAATCAATAATCCCTTTGTTTAAGATTTGGTAATGCATTCTTCTATTTTCCTATAAATTTTTACCTATCAAATATTTATCTCTGGTAATAGTGTCTAATAAATTTTTATATCAACTAAATTTAAATTCAGTTTATTATTTGTGCTCAATAAGCCATCATATTAGGCAATACAAATAAAAAATATTTTCATCACCTCATGTGGTGCTATCAGGAGGCTTTAGATTAGATAATGGTCCCCTTACACAATACCCTGTATCAGACATGGGTATCAAGATACTTTATGTGAAAGACTGAGTAAGCTATTATCACATAACCTTCAAAAGGTTTATACTCCAAATCTTTCTAAGCGTCCATTAATAGTCCATTATAAATCTGAATATTATGTTTAGTGCTCACCACTAGTTTCACTTTCTTAGTTTAGTAGCTATTAGAAAAAGTATTTTATTGGGTATGTATTTAAAATAATTAGTTTCAAACATTAAGAATTGCCTTCAATTTTTATGTTTAAGTATAATGGTTAAGGGAGTGAAGCAATCTTAACTGCAATTAACTAGGTGAGTGAACTTGCACAAATAATTTGAGCAGCTCTCTCATTTGTAAAATGGAGAATGTGAAATTAAACAAGGTGATGTTTATTAAGGTATAAGCTTGACTTCTAACACATGATAAGTACACAATTAATGGATATTGTTGTTATAATATTAGTAGTATAAATGTTATGTGTACTGTATTTGGCCTAGACTTTGTAAAACAGAATCATATTTTCTTAAGGCCAAGGTTACATAGATGTGGAGTTTCCCTAAGTTAGACAAACTGAGAAGATATTCAGTAATGGTACTAACAATAAACTGTTCTTTCTTGGAAGCACTAAAATAAAGTAATTAATTTAAATCAGTAATTAAGGAAAGGTTTTGAATGACAGGACAGGTAACACTAATAGGATCAAACTGAGTCTGCCTTGTTCTGCTGGGGGTGGCACCAGTGATAAAACTTTAAAGATGACATGCTACTTAGATGATAAAAGTACCTAAGAAAGACACAAATTAAACTTACCTTGCAAAACAATTTTGAGCTGAATATTTATATTAACATACTTTTAAACAATAATTTTTAATCAAACAATCCCATGCATGATAAAAAGCTGCTTCAATAAATAAGGCATACTTGTATAGTTCCTTATAAACTAAAAAGGAATTTATAGGCATTTGTCTAAAAAGGAAAAAGAAACAATTTTTTTGCTATAAAGAAGCTCCAGTTAAATATTGGTCCACTTCTTAACATTTTCACTCAACATCACTCTAAGTCTCTTGGAAATAACAAATGCAGAGCCATTTTCTAAAGTGTAAGGAAGCAGGGGAAGAGAAAATGTTGGTGCCACAAGCCAGACTAGACTCTGCTCATCTCAGTGCCTCACCCCATGACTTGGCATGGGAGAAGGAAAAGGCCCTTCAGGTGAGATGGAATTGGGTGAAAGGGCAGTGCTGTGGGGACCAAGCAGATCCATGATCCATCATGGCACAGACACTTGCATGTGCATTTCAGCAGCTAACACAAGTAAGCAGTAATCTAGGTTAGAGTCCTTTCCAGTCTCACTCAAACATGTTAGTATCATAAAGTATCTTGGAATCCACTTGGAATCCTAGAGAAAGAATCATAAATTGGCTAAGATCAATTCTCCACCACATTGGCTGAATTAAAAGAGCTAGAGTGCACAACTAACTCATAATCAAAATTAAATTAGGTTATTAAAAGTAGCCTATGTTTCTGGAACATATGGAGCTATAGACTAAGATCCTCATCCACTACATAGGTCAGGTTTATTTGATTATGATATCATTGGAGGATGATGGTTTATAAGACAGTGATTTTAGAATTTGGCCCCATGCTATAGTAACTTAGGGACTTAAAACTGATGCCAGGCTCCCAAAACAGACATTCTGATTCAGTTGGTCCGTGATGCAACTTGAGCACTGGTAATTGAAAAGTATTCCCTGGTGATTGCTGTGTGCAGCCAAGATTAAGCATCAGTATTCTAAGCTAATGTTTACTTGTTGTTTTTTTTTTTTTTTTATTCAAGATGCCCCCAAGTCCAGGGGAAAGAATAATATACATCAACAGCTTGAGAAAGGAAGGTCTTTAGGTACCACTAATGGCTTTAGAAACAGATACCTATATAGGTTTTAAGACCTGGGCAATGCTGACAGTGCCCAGGTCTTACTCTCTCAGAGTACTGTCTTATTCTCTCAGAGTCTTACTCTCTCAGAGTACTGTCTACCTGTGCTGGGAATTCAGATTTTTGGTCTTTTGCCTGAAATGTATCACGAATGGTAGGAAGTGGCAAATCAAGGTTCACATATCCTCAAGTAGTACCTTTCTTCTCATACCCAGAATGAGTGAAGAGAAAAGCCCTATTTCTCCTTGATGACCAATGAGGCTTAATGTCACCTCAGTAGCAGGAATATTAGCCAGAGAAATCTTTGCAAATAAATGTTAAGAGTAGCTTTTGAGCCAGTTTACTTTATACCAACTTGATTTCATGTAGTCTAGACTAGGAAAAATATTCTTTCTAAATGGTAAATACATACAATTAGAATAGTATCTAAAACCTAAATTTCAGAATTGAAGTAATTACATTCAGGAAACCAAGGAAGAGCCACATTATATAAAATTATTTGGACATAGTAATTTTTAAATTTCTGATATTTTTATTCCTAAATAATGGAAACTTAGAAATGGTATGGGAGTTAGCAGAGACCTTCCTGAACAAAATCTATCTAATCAAAAAATTTTTCCTTGATTTTTAATTTGAAGATTTCAATGAGAAATGTAAAACATAATTAGCTATAACTTATAGTAATATTACAGTTGCTAGCAAATTTTTCATCTTTTGTTTCACTTGTGCATATTTTGAGTGAGATATTAGTCATAATCTTAAAATGCGTTTAATTGTCAGTTTCAATATTGTGTGTTTCCTTGACTAAAAATGGAATCAAATATAAATCATGGGGATGAATTTGATTTGTTACTATGTGGTTGTAAATATAACCAATAGGTTTTATACTCTAATAGTTTCATAACTATGTTTCACTTATGTAGAAAAAGCAATGGTTGAAATGGAGGAGGATCCAGAGAAAACCTGCATTGAAAAATAGCATTTCAGAAAAAAAAACAGATTAAAACAGGATTCATAAAACTGCTTTAAAACTATTTCAATCAGTGAAAGATAAACTAAATTTAGCTCTATTTTTAAATTCTCCTTCTCTAAAGAAAACGCAAAACAACTCTTAGACCAGAAGAACGTAATGGGTGAAAGATGGAATGGATTGTTTTATTTTCTTCTGTAACACAATATTTCAATCTTACAGTAAAAAAGATAACACCTAGGTGTGGGTGTATAATTGAATCAATCAGGCCTCACATGTTGTCATTCTTTCCGATACACATTTAAGTGCAGAAAAATAATGTATGCTATAAAAAAGTCATTGAAAAATGAAGAACAGTTAAATACCATTTTCAGTTACTGATGATAAATGAATTGTGGTTTAAACACATCACAGAAGGATGGAAAGATGGCAACAGAGTAAAGGGCAGCACTGATGCATGCTCAAGCACCAGAGCAGTTGGAGGATAGGGTAGGGAGCAGAAGACACTGCAGATCCCCGTGAATTGGAGCGATAAGCACCTAGACTCAGGGGTGCACAGCCTAGAGGCTGCAGAGACCTACAGTAGAGCAGATGAGACAGTTCCAAACTACCTGGCTAGTGGGCTGAGGTCGGCTCTGGGAAGTGGTGGCTCTGCCCAGAGAGGTGGCTCTGACTGAAGACAGCTTCAGGCTCCTGGGTGACTAGAAATCTGAGCATTGAAGTGTGGACAGTGAGCACAAACTCGGGGAGATTGAGGAATTGAACACTTGAAGGGGAGGTACTGTGTGAGAGCCGTGCTCTGGAGCCTGAAAGAGAGGAAGTGCTTCCTGGGGCCAGAGGTGGAGGAGGAAAGATCTGCTGCAAGTGGGTGCAGGTAAGTGCACCAGCCAGGGCAGCATGAAGGTGGAAAACTACTGCAGCTGAGCCACATAGGGAGAGGGCAGTTTGGAGCCTGAGTGAGAAGAGAGGCCCAACCCCACATACCCACACCATTGCACAGGTTCCCCCAGAAACCACAGCTCGAAACTGTGTGAGGGGGAATTTGCCACTGGCACAACCAGCGTGCTTATTACAGATGGTGAAAACCTCCTCATGGAGCTGGAGGGGGAAGGCTAGCCATCCCTAGCACACAAAAAGCGCTGTGGGGCTCCCCCACAGAACCAGGCCCCCATCACAGGTGAAAACCTACTTGAAGAACCAGATGAGGAGAGGAAGCCATCAACTGCACAAACAGCACCCTGCAGTTCTCCACACAGAACCAGTGCACAAAGGGAGGGCCCCAAAATGCTGGCAATGTGGAAACCCACCTAGACTACTGGAAGCTCAGCCTACCGGGAGGCGTGGCACTCCGAACCAGCCATGGCTGTAACAGGATAGGATCTGCTGCTCCAAGACCCCAAAGCCGGACTGTAGACTGCAGAGACTTGATCAAGGAAAAGATGCAGAAATGGATCACTGCTAATCTCAAGCACCTCAGTTACACCGAGAGCTACATGAACTATTAATCCCTAACATATCCTTTTCAAAAATCACTTCCAACCCTCACAATTAGTGCACTTTAAGTAAATACTATTTATATCATAGTGTATTCCAAATCCCAGATTTTTACTCCTTCCTTCTCTCAATTCATGTAACTACCCAAGATCCTCTTCCTACTCTTGTTTTAAAGTCTACTCACTCTCCTGCTACAACACATTCCCAATCCTCAATCTAAGTATTCCTCCCCTCCCCAGCCTCTTAAAACTTTTTCTGTGGGTGCTTTACTAGGGGCTACACATTCTTTTTCTGCTAAAAAGCATCCTGGTTCTTGATCCACCTGGACCAATCCAGGTGCTCTTTGAAGATGGGCAGGGAGGTAGAAGCAGCAACTTTACATACCTAGCTATAAAACATAGTAATAAACTACCTCCTTATCCTCCAAACACGTCTTAATCTCTTTTACACCTTGCACTCCCATCTCACACTTAAAAATTATAGCTTATACGTTGTTGATAATGCTGTGGCAAAACTTCACATTTTTATGTAATCCTTTTTTTTCTTTTTCTTTTTTCTGTTTTTCTTCTCTTTTTTCTTTCCTATTTTTTCCTTTATTTTTCCTTTTTACTGTCTTTCTTTCCCTCCTCTTCTTTTTTCTTCTCCAGCCCCATTTTTTTCCCTTTTCTTTGGTTCCTTTTTCATTACTATATCTAAGTCAACTTCCTTAGTTATCTCACATAGTTATCTCACATTTGTTCCCTCACACAGTATCTACATACAGCCATATACATGCAAATATAAATATATACAACTTCTGATTAGGCTTAATACTATTCACTCCCACTTGAGGCATTCTGATTTTTCCCCTCCCAATTTCTATATGAGAGGTAAGGTTGGCTTACTCTCTCGCATCCCCACTATCTTTGCTACACTTTTGCACCCTTCAAAATTATCTGTTAGTCAACTTAACCATTTTTCTCCTCCTTTAAAAGTCTTATCATATCTATATCCTTATTAAGACTGAGGGTATGATTAAGGGTAGGGGTTATCTTTGAAGGATGAGTATTTAGCTAAGTTCTAGGCAGGTGAAAGTGGAATTAAAGGAGTAAGATACCTCTGAAGGTGTGGTTATTTTGCCTCAAAATGTGATTCTGTTTTAGGAGCACCTCAATAACAGTAATGAGACTTGATAGAAGGAGTGTCTCTCAATCAGCAAGCTGGAGTGAAAGGAGCAACACATACAACAGATCCAAAGTACAACCAGATGGCCCAAGGTAAATGACATAAAGGCCATCCCAAGAGCAACAAGTTGAGGTGATCTAGGAGACTGCATCACTGAACCCCACAAATCTCCTAACACAGAAAGGCATTCCACGAAGGCAGGAAGTCAAAGCAAATTAATCCGAGAAACAAAAACAAGCAACAACAGACACCCAAAATGGGGAGAAAAAGAAACAGTCTATCACCAAAAGGAAAGGAGAAATCACCAGGCAGACTGAGAAATGAAATAGAAACAAGCAAACTACCAGACATGGATTTCAAAGAAATCATTATAAGAAAACTTACCGAGCTCAAAGAAAACTACAGAGAACTCCAGGGCAACTATAGGAACTTACTGAAAATTATACCACCATTAAAAGGACATAGAAACCATCAGTAAGAACCAGGAGGAAATGAAGAACACAATCTCAGAACTGAAGAACAAGACAGAAGGAATTCAAAACAGGTTAGATGAAGTAGAGGACTAAATCAGTGAATTGCAGGACAACAGGGAAAAAAATAAACAGACATTGCAACAAAATGAAAAAAGACTGAAAAAGAATGAAGAGGTTTTAAGAGAGATACAGGACAATATGAAATGCAATGATATCCATATCATAGGGAAAATGAAGCAAGAAATAGAAAACCTGTTTGAAAAAGTAATGACAGAAAACTTCCCTAAAATGATGAGTTTTCACTCAAGTCTCTCAAGTTCAGGAAGCAAAGAGGGTCCCAGTGAAGATAAATCCAAACAGGTCTACTCAAAGATACATCATAATTAAAATGGCATAATTAAAACTTCAAAGACAATGAGAGTCCTAAAAGCATCAAGAAAGAAATAGCTAATAACATATAAGGGAGCTCCAATAAGGTTATCAAATGATTTCTCAACAGAAACAATACAAGCCAGAAGAGAATGGAAAAAAATACTCCAAGTAATGAAAAACAAAGGCCTGCAACCAAGAATACTCTACCCAGCAAGGCTCTCATTCAAAATAGAAGGAGAAATAAGGAGTTTCCCAGACAAAATAAAAGTAAAAGGATACACCTCCACTAAACCAGAACTGCAAGAGATGATAAAAGGCCTACTTTAAAAAGATGAAGAAACAGGAGGAGAAAAAGATGGCGACAGAGTAGAGAGCAGTGCTGATGGTGTTCTCCAGTACCAAAGCAGCTAAAGGACAAGATAGGGAGTGTGAGACGTCTTCAGGATCCTAAGAATTGGAGTGGTCAGCATCTGGACACAGGGGAGCACAGCCCAGAGGCAGAGGAGATCAGTGGAAGAGTAGGTGAGGTGGTTCCTGACTGACCGGCCAGCAGGCCGAGGTCGGCTCTGCCCAGAGGGGCGTGTTTGACTGAGGCCATCTCGGGGCTCCCTGGCAACTAGAAGTCTGAGCAGTGAAGTGTGGGCAGTGAGAACAAATGACTTAGGGAACTAGGAATTGAACTCCTGCAGGGGAAGGACTGTGTGAGAGACTTGCTCAGGCAATAGGGAGAGGAAGCTCCTCACAGGGCTAGAGGCAGAGGAGAAGAGTCCTGCGGGGAGCCGGAGCAGGAGTGCGGGGAAGTGCACCGGCTGGGGCTGGTGAGAGGGCCGAAAAAGGTGCTGCTGGGCCACCAGGGAAACAGCAGCTAGAAGCCCAGGCGAGGGGGCAGGCCCAGCCCTGTGCAACCACAACTCCAAACGGTGAGGCAGGAACTAGCAGTGGGGGTAACTGACCCTCCAATGCCACAGACAAACACCACACCGCCCACAACTGGGAAGGGCTTATTACAGAGGCCATGTAAAGGACTCTTCCAAGAGCTGGTTGACTCTGAGGATTGGTGCCCCCCCCAGGGGGAGGGGCAGTGTAGGCGGAACCCAGGCAGAGTTGACCGACAGGGACAGCTTCCGCCCCGAACTTCGGGGGCAGGGCCAGTCATCACAGGGACCTGAGAAGTTGCAGGCTGCCCTGCAGGGGTGCTGGGTGCTCATCACGGGCAGGAACCTCTGCCAGGAGTGGGTGGGGGCATCCTGCGGGCTCCAGAATACCAGCAGGCCTAAAACCCAGCCAGGCTGCAGAAGGCCCAGCCTACCTGGGGGTGGACACTCAGAATCAGCCCTGACTGTGACAATCAGAGGCCCTGCCACGCACCAAGACCTGCTAGAATATAGACTATAGGCTGTAAAGTCCTGACCAAGAAAAAGAGGCAGTCTCAGGAAAGGGATTGCTGCTAATCTTAAGCACCTGAGTTATACCGAGAGCAATATGAACTATTAATCCCCAACATATCCTTTGCAAAAGTTGCTTCTTACATATTCTTAATGCCCCCCATACCTCAATCCACCTAAATACCCAAGAGCCTCCCCCTGCTCTTGAATTAAAGTGTACTTACTAACTCTGTGGCTACACCACCTTCCCAGTCCGCAATCTAAGTATTCCTCCCTTCCCCAGCCACCTAAACCCTTTCTTTATTCTTTTCTTCCTTCCTCTTTCTTTTCTTTTTTTTTTTTTCTTTTTTTTTTCTTTTCTTCCGAGTAAAGCCCACTGGACCTGGCTCCACCTGGACCAAACAGAGACCATAAAGGGTGAACAGACACCTAAACCCTTTCTTTATTTATATTGATTACTCTTTGTCTTGTGACTTTCTCCCTTTTTTCTTTCTTTCCTTTTTTCTTTTTTTTTCCTCTGCTAAAAGCCCTCAGGTCCAGGCTCCATCTGGATCAGTCAGGGAATATTAAGGGTGAACAGCCATCTAAACTCTTTCTTCTTATTATTATTATCATTTTTATTTATTTTATCCTTTTGTATTTTTTTTGTTTTGTTTGGTTTGGTTTGGTTTTTTGTATTGTGTATTTTGTTTTTTGGGGTTTTTCTTGTTTGTTGGTTTTTGTTTTTGTTTTTTCTGCTAACAGCCCACAAGTCCAGAATACAAGACAGCCCAAATAAAGGACACACCAAGAACAGGAAGTGGAGAAAATCTGGAAGATGGCAACATTGAACTCCACAAATCTCCTATCACAGAAGGGTGCTCAAATAAGGCAAGGAAGCAAAGCAGGTTAACCCAAGGAAAGAACAAAAATAAATAAATAAATAAAAAGCAAGCAAGAACAGACACCCAAAATGGGGAAAAATGAATCAGTCCATCACCAAAAGGAAAGGAAGAATCCCCAGAAAGAACACAAAATGAAACAAAGGCACCTGGAATATCAGATAAGGAATTCAAAAGAATGATGATAGAGAAGTTCAGTGAGCTTAGCCACATCCAAGAAAACTATAAATGACTCCAGGAGAACTACAAAGAAATCCAAGGAAATTACAAAGAACTCCAGGGAAATTACAAAGAACTCCAGGGAAGTTATAAGGAACTTACTGAGAACTACAACAGCATGAAAAAGGACATGGAAACTATCAATAAGTGCCAGGAGGAAATGAAGAATACAATTTCTGAATTGCAGAATACAGTAGAAGGAATCAACAGTAGGCTAGAGGAAGCAGAGGACCAGATCAGCAAGTTGGAGGATAATGTAGACAAATACTCCAAGACAGTACAGAAGAATAAAAAAAGGCTGAATAAGACTGAAGAGGGGTTAAGAGAGCTGCAGGACAACATGAAAAGTAACAATATCCGTATCATAGGGAAACCAGAAGGAGAAGAGAAACAAGGAATGGAAAACCTGTTCAAAAAAGTCATGATAGAAAATTTCCCTAACATGATGAGTGAAAACATTAATCAAGTTCAGGAAGCACAGAGGGTCCCAATAAGGATCAGCCCAAACAGACCAACACCAAGGCACATTATTATTAAAATGGCTGATTTCAAAGACAAAGAGAGAATCTTAAATGCATCAAGAAAGAAAAGACAAATAACATACTAAGGGGCTCCAATAAGGCTATCAAATGATTATTCAACAGAAACATTTCAAGCCAGAAGGGAATGGCAAAAAGTATTTCAAGTAATGGTAAACAAAGGCCTGCAACCAAGAATACTCTACCCAGCAAGGCTCTCATTCAAGATAAAAGGACAAATAAGGAGCTTCCCAGACCCAAAAAAAAAAAAAGACTAAAAGAATACATCTCTACCAAACCAGCATTGCAAGAAATGCTAAGGGGTCTGCTATAAAAATAAGTCATCGAAAAAATGAAGAAACAGAGAAAGCCAAAGAGGAATACAGACACAAAGGGAGAAAATGGCAATGAATAAGTATCAATCAATAATAACCTTAAATGTAAATGGATTAAATTCACCAGTCAAAAGACATAGGGTAGTGGAATGGATTAGACAACATGACTCACATATATGCTGTCTTCAAGAGACCCACCTCAGAACAAAAGATCAACACAGATTGAGAGTGAAGGGATGGAAAACTATATATCAAGCAAATGGACATGAAAAAAAAAGCTGGAGTAGCAATACTGATTTCAGATCAAATTGATTTTACAATGAAGGCCATAAAAAGGGACAAAGATGGACATTTCATAATACTTAAGGGAACAATCCATCAAGAAGAAATAACTCCAATAAACATATATGCACCCAACATAGGAGCTCCGAAATATATAAGGAAAATCTTGGAAGACTTTAAGAAAGACATAGACAGCAATACACTAATAGTTTGGGATTTTAATACCCCACTATCAATAATGGACAGATCTTCCAAACAAAAAGTCCCCAGAGATGTTGTGGCACTGAACAACACTCTAGAGGAAATGCACCTAACTGATGGATACAGAGTCTTTTACCCCAAAGAAGCAAAATACACATTCTTTTCAAATGCACATGGATCATTCTCCAAGATAGACCACATGGTATGTCACAAGACAAGCCTCTGCAAATACAGAAAAA
>PVIW01012086.1:0-33950 GCA_004026585.1 Noctilio leporinus | reverse complement strand
TCTTTCATATGCCTCTGGGCCCTTTGTATATCTTCCTCAGTGAGTTGTCTGTTCAGGTCCTTTGCCCATTTTTTAATTGGGCTGTCTGTCTCCCTGGTGTTGAGTCGCATTAGTTCTTTGTATATTTTGGAGATCAGACCCTTGTCTGAGGTATCGTTGGCAATTATGTTTTCCCATACAGTTGGTTCCCTTTGAATTTGGCTGATATTTTCTTTAGCTGAACAGAAACTTTTCAATTTGATATAGTCCCATTTGTTGATTCGTTCTTTGATTTCCTTTGCCCTTGGTGAAGTATCAGTCAACATATTTTTGCGTAGGATATCTGAAAGTTTACTGCCTATATTTTTCTCCAGGACCTTTATGGTCATGCCCAACTTTTGTGGAATCCAGGCGGGGTACAGGCAGAAGCAAGCTGCCACTCAAATGGGGACCTGCTGGTGTGCAGGCGTGGGAGCAGGGTCCATCAGCTTTCAGAGGAGGCTAATCAATCCAACTATGCAAGTGGAAGTCAGTCAGAAATGCTTTATTATTTGAGCCATTATGGTTAATATATACCATATAGATATATGGAATATATGTGTGTTTGTGTGTGTGTGTGTGAAATAGTCTTTTACTTACATTTTGCCAAGGGTTTTCACTGCTGCTTCATTTTTTTTTTTTAAGATTTTATTCATTATTTTTAGAGAGAAGGGCAGGGAGAGTCAGGGAGGGAGGGAGACATCATGTATGGTTGCCCTTCACCTGCCTCCAGCCATATATCTGGCTGGAGACAAGGCTTGCAACCTGGCCATGTGCCCTAGCTGGGAATCGAACCAGCAACCTTTGGGTTTGCAGGTTTGCGCCTTATCCACTGTGCCAGCAGCCAGGGCATTGCTGCTTAATTTTTAAATCTGAAGTAATTTTCAAATTTATCAAATGTCTTATTAGCCTCTATTAAGATAACTCTGATTTTTCTCATTTGACATATTAATATTATAAAGTATAGTACATTAAAGAGAACCAAAATGTCTTAGGTTCCTAGACTAGATCTCACCTTGTCATGGTATACTGTTGTAATGGCTTCTCTTTACCAATATATTATTTAATTATCTCTATCCATAAGTCAGATTGGTATACAGCTTTCTTTTTCAAATGCTCTTCTCTGTCCTTTTTCTCAGTTAAAGAACTTCTGATATTAATAGCGAAAATGCAGACATTAAAAAATAAAATATAATAATAGTACTCTTAAAAAAGTGATTTCCAAAGCTGATTAAGTCTAATGCTTTGATAGTCTTAATAAACTATTAGGAAAAATCAATTAGGTTTTCATAGGCTTCCACGTCAAAAGGAGAGAATCCTAATTCAAGGTCATCATGAAGGCAAGCAGCAGCAAAGGGAGAGGCCAAGTGTGATTTTACGTGTGTTTTCCTTCTCCTTCAGATTTTATAGCAAGTCCTTTTAGAAAAAACTTTGACTTGATGAACATAAGAAAAGGCTTAAAACAAACACAGATCAACTAAAAGCCAATCTCTTAAGATAAGTTTTAATAGTCTCCAAAAATAACCACTTTTTGAGTAATAAGTTTAAAAAAAAAATGTATATTAAGTGAAGCAGAAACACATGAGTTTTTAAATGAAAGATTTTTAAAAAGTCTCTTGAAATATCAAAATATCTTCTAATTTATACCTGCTGTTTTATCACTTACACAAAGAATATAACCTCTGTTTTTCTCTTATATTACAGTATCTGAGTTCACTAAGCGGAGTCTTTTTTTAATGTTTCACTGGGTTTTGTTTGTTAGTTTAATGGTTTGAATATAAAATCGTTTTCAGAGACTACCAATTTCTAGCTTCATGTGAAAACAGCAAATCCTACAAAGGTTTCATTTCTGTTGTGACCAATGGACTATAAAAGGGAAGCAGGGAGTGCTGACAGAGACTGGGAGATCCTTTTCAGTCCTCACACTTGGCTTTTTTGCAAGCTGGAAGAGAATCATCATTTCCTTCTGATGGCCAAGGCTTCTTCACTGTGGAAATGATTCCAAAAGCAGTTTTCCTAGTTTCTATAAAACAAAAGAGGAAACCACAGTGCTTGAAGTTAAGACATGATTTAAACAGGTAGTTTAACAAGTATCACCATGTTGCTTTGACTTACAGCACTCGGAAATGATAAAACCACAATGAAATACTGACTGTTGATGGTATTTACTGTTATTACCTTTCCCTTGCCCAAAATATACAAGTACCAGTAGATTTTTAACATCTAATTCATTCCTGAGGATTATTTTCAGGGTAATATTGTGGGGCAGGTTATCTCTACCGGATATCTGTGGTATCTTAAACGGCCAGAATCAAAGTCACAGAATTTGAGGCCGCAGTGCTTACATATGGGAAAAAGATGGCTGAATCACAATAGCAAGTTACAATTGTATTTTTACAATTGTACAGTCGATTGTATTTTCCCCATGGCATTATGTGCGCTGACTTCATTTTACAGCACACACTGTATCTGTCTTCCCTTCTAGATCATCAATGTACCTCTGAAAAATCAACCATATTTATTGTATTGCCACCATCCAGCATTGCCTGGTTATGGAACAGGTGCTCAACAAATACTGGAGTGAATGAAGAGCACCACACTACAGGTTCATTTATCTCATATATTGATGACGATGAATAAAGCATAAGTCAGCTTGGCAGCAGAGTTCAACTTAAATTTAGCCAACTTCTGCTAAAAATCTATGAGTAGGCTAGGCATCGTGTCATCTATGGAGGGTGTAAAGATGCCTAACATGGTGCTTCTTCCAACAATGCACTGAGATAATTGCATTAGGGGCAAGTATAACAGGTATGGAGGAAACCACAAGAATTAACTCTGTCTGGACAAATCAAGGAAGGTATCATAAAATGAGGGAACTCTAGGAATAGGAAAGAGGGAAAAATGGAGAAGGAAGTGTTCCTTTGTAAAGGCATGGAGAGAGAGAGGTAAGAAGAACCTAGTATGGTTAGGAGACAATACGGCTGGTGTGAAGGAGAAAAGTGAAACAACTAGGGCCACATGAAGCTGGCAGAGTAGCTTGTGAAGAGGCACAACGCCATGAAGACAGAGTCCACTGCAGTCCTTAGGAAGAGGAGGGACTAGGGTGAGATCCATTAGCTACGACGGCGGTAGAATCAGAACTCAATGAACATGAACTTAGTTAAGAATTATCTCTTATTTCAAGTAATAAAAGTAAAGTCAATTTTAAAGAGTTAAGTATTACCTTTCCATTTGTCAGGATTAACTTAACAAGTTTGTTATCTTTGCCAGTTATTTAAAAGCATCTTAATATACAGAAAGGACAGAACTGCTCTCAAGGTTGGTAAAATGCCAACATAATCAGAGTCTCAAAACATGGAGAAATTGCCAAAGATTTCCATTTTACCAATTGAAAAATGTTACATTTAGAGATACTTATTTGTGTCACTATGGTTCTGAGTAAAACTCTGAAAATCAGTTAAATGAATGAAAAATATAACAATTAAATTGTGAAACCAACACTTTGTAACAAAACAAAACGCATTTCAGATTCAAAACTATTTTAGTTCTGTATAAGAAATGCTCATTCTTTTTATCCCATGTTTACTTCTTAATTTAAGCTGATAATTATAAACAAGACCTTTGTAATTATCAGATAAAGATACTCTTCCAGTGTAAGTCTTTTGACAACTACCTCTAGAGCACTTATTTATGAGGGCACTATTGTGCTCATGAGGAATTAAGGCAGATTCTCCCCGAACAGGTCCATCTTGGTCCAGTGGTTGATTGAGGACACCAATCTTGTCAACTACAGGCTAAAGCCTCTGGCCCTGAACCACTTTATGTCCCTTCCCAACACCCCTCAAACTGCTATTCACTGGTCTCTGGAAACCTACAGGACTCATCTAATTCTGATTCCTTGTGGCAATGTAATGGTAGTGGTGGTGGTGTGATTCCTAAAGTCCCTATAGCTCTTGGTTTTGGGAAGAAGTCATATAGCTTTTCAGGCACTTTACATATTAATGGTAGGCTAGTAGCTAGATAACAGCTGTAGTACTGCTCGGGTAAAAAGGCTGTGGATGACAACAATCTGAGATATTTTGTATATCAATGACAAGGAGATAGCGGAGCCTTTCCTGAAGGGAAATAGTGCTGCTGCCTGAGTAAAAGGGCAGATTATAAAGTTTAAGGTACTTTTTATACCAATGAGGTATGAGGCTTCAAGTTCAGCATTTAAAATAGGGGGGGAGCCCTGGCTGGTGTGGCTCAGTGGACTGAGCACCATCCTGTGAATCCAAGTGTTGCTGGTACGATTCCCAGCCGGGGCACATAACCAGGTTGCAAGCCAGGTCTCCAGCCAGGTCCCCAGCTGGAGGCAGGTGAAAGGTAACCATACATTGATGTTTCTCTCCCCTTCTGCCTCCCTCCCTTCCCCTCTCTCTGAAAATAATGCATAAAATCTTTATAAATAAATAAAATAGAAGGGAGACGTAAGATGTAGAGGGGCCATGCTCTTTGGAAGAATGATGAAGGACCCCACCATCCACCATGAAGTCTGATGTGAAAGAGGGGCCATGCGATTTGAAAGGATGAAGAAGGGCCCACCATTCGCCACGAGAAGCAGCACAATGGACGGAGCATGTCAGAGGAGCATGATGAAGGAGCATGCTGTAGCGGCCATGTGAGAAGCAGCAGCCATGCAGTTTGCAGCCAGGATTCAGCCACGTGGCCTGGGCTACTAGGGAAGCTGGCGCGCTGCTGCTTTGATGGAGCCCACTCCAGCTGGCTCCGAAGCCATCAAGGCTCTGCTATGCAGGCCCGGACTCTATTTGGACTCTTGGAACTCAGGACATATAGAGAGGACACTCTCTTAGGCCTTGTGCCTGTCCTGCACTTCCCCAGGATCCAGTGTAACACAGCACATGTTTCCTGGACTACCACACAGAGGCTGAAGATAACATACCCCAGATCCTCTGAAGGAGAGAGTGACAGATAAGGAATGGGGAACTATTGGGCCTGGTTTTGGGGAGCAAGGCAAGTGCTGGTCTCGTGGGAGAACAGGGCTCCGGGCAGGAGAGCTCCAGTCCCCGTTAGGCTGCACTACTATAAATAAAGACCTATTTCTCAACGCTAATTGCTGGTGCCACATGAACAAGTCCCACTTTGCTTGGCAACAGCAAGACTTCCAATGTTGAAAGCCAGTTACCATGTGCCCCAAGTTTTCTGTTTTCCCGGTCTCCATTCTTGTGCTGCTTTCAACAATTCCTCTCATGAGGAACAGACCCTCTAAGAACCTTTCACCATCTTCTGGTGGTGCTCCGGTGCTTTGTTGTCCTTCCTAACTGTGACACTCAGGATGATATAGATGCCAGCTGGGACTTCATCAGTGCAGGGGACAGTAATGACACCTTAAATCCGCTTGCCTCAGAATCCTTTCTTTCTTCTAACAGAACCAAGGCAAATTAGCATTCTCAGGAATACAGCGCACAACTGTCTCATACTGATCCCAATAGTGATTAAATATGGGTAACTATAATTTATCCACTACCTGTGTGCTCAATTCTGCAGGGACAGCAAGCATAAACTAGGGCTGCCCTGGGCACCCTGGGGTGAATGCTAATGCTACTCCAAGTCCACAAGTCTCTCAGTTTCTAGAAAAGCCCAGCTTTACATATTCTGTGCTAAATAATTACATTTTTTAAAGTCAAAAACAAAACATCGTATTTTTCTATGTTACATTTTTAAAAAAGTTTCTCTTTCTTGGCAGGTAGAGGTCATTGTACCTTTCCTGCACCCTCCCCCTGCAGAGCCGCAGAGCGGGTTGGTGCCATATTTGACTCCATCAACCTGGCTAACACTTTGTCCCATAAGGAGATACCCTCAGACTCCCTTCCAGCAACTTATGGGTGCCCCCAGAACTGTTAACCTTGACTTTTCCGTATGAATGGTTGGTGCTGGCTCAGGCTTCACAACTTTCTAAATCCTTTTCAACAGCAACAGCCAGCCTGGAAACCATCGGGTCCCCATGCCTCTTGCGAAGGGACCCAACCTAGATTCACAGCATGGCTTCCCCTGGGAATCTCCATGCCCAGCACAAGTAGCAGCATCTCAGGTTGCTTTATAGCTCAGGCAGGTGGCCCGGGGCAAAACACAGGTGGGGCAGACTTTGGCCTGCACCACCCAGGACACCCCAGGGTTTGCACACCAGCAGACAACTACAGACCACATAGGAGCACCACCACCCTGCCCCTGTGCAGCTGGTCCTCCATGGAGAGTGGAGGTTGGTGGTCTGTGGTCATAGCCAATCCTTGCAGCTGACTGGCCCAGGTAAATCCCTCCCATAGACCCAACAATAGCAACCAAGGCTCAACTACAAGAGGAGGGTGAACTCAACCCATACGAAAGGTGCACCTCGAGTACCTAGCTTGGGTGATACGGGAGGCTGTGCCACTGGACCCTACAGGACATCTACTACATTAGGCCTTGCTAGCAAGACAGAAAGTCGTAGCAGCTCTACCTAGTAAGTAGAAACAAACACAGGGAGGCTGCCAAAATGAGGAGACAAACATGGCCCAAATCAAAGAACAGATCAAAACCCCAGAAAAAGAGTTAAACAAAATGGAGATAAGCAATCTATCAGATGCAGAGTTCAAACACTAGTTAGAAGGATGCCCAAGGAACTTAGTGAGGAGCTCAACAGCATAAAAAAGAATCAGTCAGAAATGAAGAATTATGATTTGTCTTGGAGTTAGCCTCTTTGCATCCATCTTGTTTGAGATTCTCTGTGCTTCCTAGACTTGTCTTATTTCCTTCAGCAAATTAGGGAAGTTTTCTTTCATTACTTTTCTGTGTTCTTAATAAACGGCATAACGTATATTGTTAACATTTCAGTTCTTTAAAACCAATTTTTATAAGGGAAAGCATACTCCTATGATGAGGAGGAAGGAGGCAGGAAAAGTAGAAACCTATCACAATATAGGCCAGACATGCATGCAGAGCTTGAAGGAATGGGCTCAGTCCTCATTTCCCTAACACAATTTATATTTGTCCCACAAACGGCAGAAAGTAAAGCCCGAAGTGAAGGATGAAAAAGCATTGATAGGTGTGGTTGAAATAGGCTGAGGGAAGATGACCCTAAAGGAACTCTACAGGGAAGGTAATAAAAATAGATAATGCTCAATTGGCTGATAAAAATGATCAGCTCCTAGCATGGCCATTCGATGTTTTTCCGGGAAGGACCTGCTCACCTCCATGGAGAAGCGCGGCCCGGCAGTTGGTGGACACCGCAGCCTTGGCATCGCTCTCAGAGAGCCCGAACAGCAACCCTCTGTGGCATCATGAAGGATTTCAACCCAGAGCCGGCCAGGGACGCAAGACTAACACAAACATAACTGGCACTGCCAGCTCACTGGTCACACTGAGAGAGATACTTTTAAGTCTACAGCAGTTCCTCGCCCACATGGAACATGCATTTGAGAACAGGCTCATTTAACTCCCAAGATTTTTAAATACAGTCCGTTATTCTTGTTCTCCTTTTCCTATCTCACCTTTGGTCCAGAAAACAAAAGGATGAAACTCTCTATGACCTGATGTAATTTGTTTTTGAAATTATTAATTGGTAAACTTACAGTACAATATTAAGAAAAATATCTTAAGATATATCATTTTCAAATCCCAAATTTCCTAAAACAAAATCTCAATAATCTCTTACTCAGAAAAGGATACAAGTTTGCAATGTCATACGGTCCTCTTATTTCTAAAGGCTAAAATAAAATGAACAAAAAATAGACATGAGAGAAGTTATTCATAACATTTCAATGACTTCACCTGCAGTAAATTCATAGGATGATTAATTGTCCAAATATAAAAATGTCAACTGCATAAATTTAAGTTCTTATAATTCTGATTGTTTTCTTAGGTTTTTGAAAAATACAAAAGAACCTTAAAAAGCATTCTCTAACAGTATATAAACAACACTTAAAGCCCCAAAAGAATGGGGATAAATATTACTCTTCAACAATTATAATGACCAAATACAGTTAAAAATGAAAACATGCAATAAACATTCATCATACTACTATTTTAATTTCTCCCCTAGAAACTTTTCAAAGTTTTATAGCTTGAAAAGAAAAACAATCCAAAGGTTGCTGGTTCAATTCCCAGACAGGGCACATAACCAGGTTGCAAGCCAGGTCTCCAGCCAGGTCTGTAGCTGGAGGCAGGTGAAAGGCAACCATACATGGATGTCTCTCTACCTCTCTGCCTCTCTTCCTTTCCCTCTCTCCAAAAATAATAAAATAAAATAATTTTTTTAAAAAAAGAAAAAACAGCCCTGGCTGGTGGCACAGTGGATAAGAAGCCGGCCTGCGAACCCAAAGGTCGCTGGTTCGATTCCCAGTCAAGGCAACATAACCAGGTTGCAAGCCAGGTCTCCAGCCAGCTCTGTAGCTGGAGGCAGGTGAGAGGCAACCACACACTGATGTCTCTCTCTCCCTCTGCCTCTCTCCCTCTATCCCTTCCTTTCTCTCTAAAAATAATAAATAAAATATTTTAAAAAATAAAAAGAAAAGAAAAAACAAAGTTCTTAGAGGCAGACTTACCCTTTCTGCAGCGCTAGATATAATTACATTCTACAAGACAGAAAGTGGTCAATATTAATCTTAGATAAATGCTTTTAAAAAATGAGTCTTATAAATAACCAGTAATCACATTTTAACATTTAAGGCTCTCTAAATACCAACTTTTTTCAAGACTAGGTAAATAATTAAAGTGAAAGAATGAAAAGACCTCATGTCAAACTAAATGCAACTTATAATAAGAAGCAGAATAGGCCTTCCTATTTAGAAAAGATGAATTTGTTTTAAAAACTAGTTGAAAAGGTCATCCAATCTAAATTCAATTCATTGATGACAAGCAATTATTATCCAGACTATTCATAATGGCAAAATCATAAATTACTTATTTAAAAAAAAGGCTTTCAATACCACCCTCCCCCCGCCCCACATTATTCTTTTCACAATATTTTTCTTCCCCTTAAAACTTGCAGAGCTCACTGAAATTGGAGAATTTGTTCCTGTGCCTTGAGAACTTTCTGCTTTAAGGAAGAGGAATCAGTTTGACAATCCACTGGAACAAATAAACTGCTAGACTTGAAAAGCATCCTAAAATGATAAAACCATACCTTTCCTTTGCAGACCTGCATCAGACTGAGGGCGTTGGAAATTGTGTACCTTCTCATTGTGGAGTCTTTGATAGCAGGGCTGTACACAAGTTCAAAGCACACGCCTCGGTCTACTGCCTTCATGGAGAATAAAGAAAATAAACTGTCAAGAATAAACACACAATGCGCTACTCTATTTTCACTAAAGCTCCATCTCACCTCCCTTTTCACCCCCCACTACCCTTGTCCTGCATGTCCAAGTACAGACTTAAACAAAGGTGAATTTATGCTCAGAGCACTGCCCACAGGAGAAAACAGAACTGTGACTATTTGATTAACAAGGTTTATCTTAGAACTGGGGGGGCGGGGACAGGAATCACCAAGAAGCTCTAAAGAGCAAAGTCCCAAGGGGCAGGGTGGGTAGTAAAAGGGCTATTATATGAACTATCAAAATGAAAACAGGGATGTGCTTCCTATATTCACGGCAAACTATCTGCAAACACAGTAAACTAAGTAATTTGACCCCAAAATGAAGAAATAGAGAAAAGGAAAGCTAAAAAATTTCCAAAGACTAGGGATGGGAAGGCCTCTCCGACTCATTCATTACATGAACGAAGGAATACAAATAGCCATGGTTGAGTGTTGTGGTGGGCACTGTGCTGTCTTAGGTACGTATTTAACCCTTATAATACCTTTATAAGGCATTATGACAGAGGTTGCTAATGCCTCTGGTACTGTTCTCCCCATTTCTTTACTATAGAACTCCTGATCTTAAGCTGGGGTCATGGATACTCAGCAAAAAAGAGAGGAGGCTGGGCCCTTGACAATGTTGCTTAGTTCACCATGCATTTGACCTTTTACATGAGAAACTAAGAAACTTCTTTCTTCTTTAAGGCATTGTGAATAGATAGGCATCAATAGGTAAGCAAGTATCCTGGAAGTGGTGAAAACAGACTGAAACCCACCACTACCCTACCCAGCTTTTCCCTTCATCCATTCACAATAGATGCATTTCAAGTCAACCTTGATTTTAATGCAGGTAGACCTGGCAGTCTCCTACTTACCCTTCTTGAACACAGACTGCATTTTTTCCACCCCACAATCTTTCCTTTCCTTAATTTTTCTTGCTTTCTTGAGGCTCCCAGATTTTATTTTGGATTCTCCTACATATCTGATATTAGTTTAGTTTAAATTTACACCCTATTTTTCACACTGCAACCTTCCCTTCTCTTCTTTTCCGAGAACTTTAACCCAAGTCTAATTCTTTGGCTTGTGTTGATTATTTCTGGGAATCATATGGGTTATGATACTCTTTGTCTCATAATTAAATGTACACCCCATTCTTCCTAGCTTTATACTTTTTGAGAGCTGGTATGCAACTCATTTATACAAGTACTTAATATGTTTACATTCTAAGTAAATACATTGTAGCTTATGAGAAAAGGTCATGTGATAATGCTGTTCACTATAGATTATCCATCATGAAAGAAATCAGGATAAACTTGGAAAACTGAAAATCACAAATGAAAACACCTCCTTTAGCCATCTGTCCATCTAGCTATTTCTCTTACCAAAAGTATGAATTAGCCAAAGAGGCTGCCAAGTTTCTTTTCCTCACCCTTCTACTTACTGAACTAAACCACAAGGCCATACGTTGGGGAAGAGGGGAAACAAAAGATGTGAGTGACATGCAGAACTAGATGACCAGATCTCTAACTGTTCTAAATTAAGCCTAAAAATTTAGTCCTAGCCCTGGCTGGTGGCTCAGTGGATAGGCACCGACCAGCCTGCTAACCCAAAGGTCGCTGGTTCGATTCCCCAGCCAGGGCACATAACCAAATTGTAAGCCAGGCCTCCAGACAGGTTCATAGCTGGAGGCAGGTGAAGGGCAACCATACATTGATGTTTCTCTCCCTTCCTTCCTCCTTCCCTTTTCCTCTCTCTGAAAAGGATGAATAAAATCTTAAAATAAAAATAAAAGATAATAAAAATTTAGTATCCCTATGGGGAGCAGATCAAAATAAAATTCACTTATTTTTGGAGGAGGGAAGGGGAGAGAAAAAGGAAAAATTATTGACTTAATTATTTTTTTAAGAAAAAAGTTGATTTTGATCTTAGTACATTAATCAAGTTTACTTTAAAATTGCTAACAAAACTGACAGAGAAATTAAAGACAATACACTACTGAAGGTTATGAACATTCCTTTTATAACATCTTTAAAAATGTTTTTAAAAGATTTTATTCATTATTTCCAGAGAGAGGGGAAGGGAGAGAGGCTGAGAGGGAGAGAGACATCAATGTATGGTTCCCTTTCACCTGCTTCCAGCTACAGAGCTGGCTGGAGAATTGGCTTGCAACCTGTTACTTTAAATTTTTAGATAGATAAAATACAGACTCATTAGGGCTCTTGCTTCTATGATCATTTCAATGAAAGTTGCTGTAACTCATCAAATGATTGTTCCTAGTACCCTTTTAAAGAATGACGGTACCTGCCTGATTGGCTTTTGTTCGCTTCTCTGACCAAAGATTCTGAAATAGGGACATTTCTTTACTAATGAAAAAAAACAGTCACAACAATGCTACAAACCAAGGGCAGGTGTGTGATACCTGAATCAAGAGATATTGGTGGTAAAATTCCAAGCTTAACGGAATGAAAAGGGAAAGAAAATAAGGAGTTGATTACTAGGATAATATAAGAATTTCCTGCTAATTTCATAAAAATTAATTCTTTATTGAATTCAAAGGATAATACCCTTGGTGTATCATTCTCTAAGATAGGTAATCTGTTACTTAACTCACAATTCATTAACATAAGAAAGTAATAAAAAAGTATACCTGTATCTCTGTTATTATTGGCTCTATTCCTACTTTCCATAATCACTTTTGTTAATCTATTATCTTGTTTCTTCAAATATAAGCAAGTATGTATATAATATTTTTCTTTCTTTTACCCAAAAGGTAGCCTGCTACATTCCTGTTTTGATCCTAAGGGTTTCCCACGTCAGATCATAACTTCTGCATTGTTTTATACCTGCAGTGTTCCATTGTACAAACATAACAGGTATTTTACCAAGTCTCTACTGATCAGACTTTGGCATGCTTCTACATATAGGCAAAATAAATCTAAATTTACTAGATTTATTGGGATCCCATTAAAGTGGGGTTTCTGGGTTTTATGGGTTGAATTGTGTCTCCCCATAAAATGTATGCTGAAGTGCTAGCCCTTGTACCACCGTATAGGACTGGATTTGGAAACAGGGTCACTGTAGATGGAATTAGTAAAGGTGCGGTTACACTGAAATAGGTTAGGCCCCTCATCCAGTATGACTGACGTTCTTACCAGATGGTGGCGATGTGAAGACAGAGAGGGAAGGAGAACACATAGTGAAGACAAAGGCACAGATTAGAATTATGCAGTTGCTAACCAAGGACCACCAAAAAGATTGCCAGCAGACCAACAAAAGCTAGGCAGAGGCAAAAAAGAATTCTTCTACAGGTTGCAGAGAGAGAAAGATCTGCTAACATCTTGCAAAAGAATTTTTTTTCTGGTTTCCAAATTTTATTACAAATCAAAGAATGGAAAAACTTTACGTTCGAGCCAACATGCTGTGGAATCTGCCTGCTCTTAGTCACCTCACCCAGAGGACCATGAGTACCGCTTCACGCAGGCAGTTGGAAAATAAAGTTCCAGAGAAACAAAAGGTATTTCAGGAGGATGACAGAATTCCAGCGCATCTAATGGGCAGGGCGGCTGATCCCTCTTGTATAGCGCTACTGTGATGCTCACAGGTGCATGTGCCATCTACCACCTGGCTATGGCTTCACTTCCCAAGAAGCAGGAGTGACTTGACTTTATCCTGCCAGCAATCACTTGGTTCAGTTTCATTCAGCTCTCTATTGACCAATAAGCTGATTAATAACTGAGTTCTGTGGGGATCAATATTTATTGACATGTACTCACTGGGACCAATAAAGCAGTCTTTCCCATGAAAAAAAAAACAACACTTTAAATTATGTCAATTTTAGCTTCCACATTGTTGCCCACACACACAAAAATGGAAACATATATATTTTAAAGGAGCTTTGGTATTTTACTTTGAAAAAAAGAAGAGATTTTATTTATTGGCACAGTGGATAAGGCACCGGCCTGAGAACCCAAAGGTCGCTGGTTCAGTTCCCCAGCCAGGGCACATAACCAGGTTGCAAGCCAGGTCTCCAGCCAGTTCTGTAGCTGGAGGCAGATGAAAGGCAACCAAACATTGATGTCTCTCTCCTTCTCTGCCTCTCTCCTTTTCCCTCTCTCTGGAGATAATAAATAAAATCTTAAAAAAAAAAAAAAAAGAAAAAAAAAGAAAAAAAATTTAACTTCTCAATTTCTAGGAGCTCTTTACGTATTACGGAGATTAGTGTTTTGCTGTTCATGTTGTCTATGATATGAATAAAAACATTTCCACCTGTCTGTCATTAACCTTCTAACTTTGTTTCTGGTGACTTATTTATTTATACACACATTTTTGATGCTGGCAAGTTTGCTGGCATTGGTCCAAGCACTTAATCAATGAAGTACTTAACACAGTTCAGTTCATAATATATGTGATAAAAAATAGTTTATAAAGCACCCGATCAAGTATATATGGCATGAATCCTGGAACAACCTCACTGCTTCAGACACTATTTATTGGACATCTGCCAGTAGGGAACTAGACCATGAAGACAGAAATGAATTAGGGTTCAAGGAAGTGCTGAGGGAAAATTATCACAAAGAGAGCATAAGATATACACTCAGTGAAAAGAACTCAATATACTTGAAGTCACTGTTGAATGGCAATAACATTGAAAAACAAATCAAAAGAAAGTAAATGTATGAACTGCTTAAAAAATTCTCAAAGCCTGAATTCATAAAGATTGTTTTAAAATATGAAATTATTGTGTGCTTATAAAGAGTGCTGCTGTAAAGTAATTTTCAATAGCATTCCCCTGTGATGGGGAAAGAGGGCAGGCTGGAATCAAAGCTCGAGAGAGAAGTGTATCTTATGAGTTGCAGACTCCCTGGCTCTCAGTTCCATTATTTGTAGAGAGGAGGTCATTCACATCTACCATATCCTAAACGGCTGGGCTAGAGCAGGTGCGAGAGTGCTTAAACTATAAATGCTAAATAATTAGAAGTCATTTAATTATCCAAGAAGAGGAGTTAAATTCAAATTTTCTGAAGCCCAACTATCACATGATAAAGTTGTGATTCCCATACTCAAGACTCCAGGAGAGGTTTGTAGGAGACTTTAGAGGGAATCTCATCAATGCAATTATGGTGCCCATGCATGTGAAGATTTCAAAAGGGACAAGTGCCATACATTTTACAAATGGAGTGCTTCAGCAGGATCTAGCCCTCCTTCAAATTGCCACCCTTCTAAAATGACAATTCTCACATAGCTTCTAGCCTCTAAATAAAAGACTAATGAATCCCTTATCTTAATGCTCCTGCATTCACCACCACAGAAGAGGACAGTTGCTATCCAGATTAAGATCTTTGCTGTTTCCTCAGGTGCCCAATAAAGGGATCCTTCTAAAGCCAATTTTTCAACTCTCCATGGCCCAAGACAAGCTTATCTTTAAGCCAAAGGAGCAGGCAAGGACCAAGACTGAATTGTTAACTGCCTTCTCTCTGTGTTCTGTGCATTCCTGGTGAATATATTCACCTATGTTAATGTAGACATATAGCTCCGTGTATAGATTAGGTAATATCAGATACAAATAATATATACCTACTTCTACAACTACTATATACCCTGGACAAGCAGCTGGACACTTTTTATTGTATGTTTACAGCTTCCTCTCTCTTACAGGAGAACTAGGTGAATAAATTAGTAGGGACTATTCTTCCTGACTAATTTGCATGGTAGCTTACTTACTTCTACATTATATGAAGACTAAAAATAATCTTGGGCAGCCTTTCCCCCAACTCTATCATCTAGTGTTTATTAAGCTGCATATGTAAAATGTTCACACCAGATTTCTAAAAATGAGGACAGTGTGTTAAATACTTTGTATGCCTCTCACTTGTCCAATTTTTACTCTTCAGAATTCTTAAACTGAAGTGTGGAAAGTGAGCCAAAAATATCATCGAACAACAGTGGCCTCCTGAGCTTATGGGTAGAATTGGGTGGTGGCTATCTAACTGCTGCTCTCTCTCCTCATGCCACCCCAGCACCCCACTTCTTCACCTGCCCAGCACTGACGATGGCTAATGACTCAGGACCACCAGGGTTTGGCCAGGTTCTCCAAGCTGTACACTGATATATTAAGCTAGACATAGACTCATTCAACTGGGCTGTTTTAGGGTGGACTCAATAGAAGCAAGATAGTGGGATAATTAAAAAAGGACCATGACATAGTTGGTGACCTCTAGAAGCTCACTCTGGGCTGAACAGTAGGTGCGTTCACAAGAAAGCAGCTAAAAGGCTTCCTCAACACAGCCACCAGGAAGCTTGCTGTGGTTGTGGGACGTAAGGAACCATTCCACGGACCTGGCCTTGGCATCCCAAGCTATTATGCCCTCCCAACCAAGGATGTGATATTGTATGTGGGCTGACTCAGGAAAAGTCATTTAGAAAACAGCCTTCCCACTTCATTAAGGTGAAGAGAAAGGTAAGCAAAGTTTCAGGTGTAACAGCAACTTACAGAGCTGCTGCGCTGGCTAACTGCAGGGGTGCCAATTACAAATGGGATCGACAGTCTGAGGCTGGTAAGGCTTCAGCAAATTTCTGGAGTCAAGAGATTGCTACTTCTGGAGGGAAATTATATGTGAGGTCAACAAGACTGTATTAAGTTTGTGCCTTTTATTACAGGTCGCGGGGCATAGCAGAGAGCTCATGGGACAGGGAATAGACAGCAATGTCCCAACCCTGTGACTGAAGATCTCAATGGCGTCTCCTGACTAGTCTTCATTTCACCACATCTGATAAGCGGGCTGCTGAACAACACAGGTCTCTAATTCTCAAATGTGATGATTCGGATTTTTTTCCTTTTTCGTGTTTACTCATTTCTTTGTAAGTTCTGGCAAGAATGCGGGGAAACGATTTGAGCTTAAGCAATATGGTTATATGTTGCTTATTTATCAGAAAAGAGTTATTTTATAGGATTCACTTTAAATATATGACTTTAATATTTTGGATGCTTTTCAAGTACAGTCTTAGTAGCATATTTTTAGAGGTAGGACATCAGCCAACTAAATTTTTCCACTGAATTCCATTTTTCCACACCACATAGATCAATTTTCTCCTCATTGTCTCCCCCTGTTTTTGGCATCGGGCCAATTCCTTAGCAGCAGAGACAGGAAAACAACTTTGGGAGGTTGCGGTTCTACAGAGACAAAAGGAGGATCCTCTATCTTGAAAAAATATATTCATTTTTAATTTTCCAGGAGCAGGTATATAATCCGGACTATTTATTAAACTCATGTTCTTCCATAATAGTTTCTGAGAAGGCAAGACTGAGCTTTGAAACCGCCCTTCTAAAAGAGCCTCCCACCCCTTCCAAGGATCTGGCTACTAACGCAAATAGCCATCAACTGCGCTGGCCCTACTGCTAGTGAAGTGAAACATCACCTTTACGATGGAAGGAGACGTACAAGAAGGCAGGAGAGAAGAAAGATGAAGGGTAAGAAAAACAAGAGAAAGTAGGTAGAAAGGCAATGGCAAAAGTGCCACAGCAGAAGGAGGAGCAAACAATTCCCTGAATGCACAGCTCCCTTCTCAGCTGGTTACAGGAGTAACCTGGGCTTCTGTGTGAAGTAGCTGCTTCCGTACAGATTTGTGCTTTGCATGGCCCATGCCTACTCTGGTTTCTGCGCCCTGCTCCCTCCGCGGGCCCCTGCTCCAGCTCTCTGGTGCCTCAAGAATTCCCTATACCGGCCCTGGCTGGTGGCACAGTGGATAAGGCGCCGGCCTGCGAACCCAAAGGTCGCAGGTTCGATTCCCCAGCCAGGGCACATAACCAGGTTGCAAACCAGGTCTCCAGTCAGGTCTGTGGCTGGAGGCAGGTGAAACGCAACCATACATTGATGTCTGTCTCCCTCTCTGCCTCTCTCCCTTCCCCTCTTTCTAAAAATAATGAAATAAAGTCTTCAAAAAAAAGGAATTCCCTATACCTTTTTCCTTCCCTCTCTTCCTTGACTGCTCTGTCCTTCATTAATTTTGATTTGTAAGATCTTTCATAAACATCTCCATAACTTACTGAATATTTTTTTAAGCTTTCTTTCCCTCTTAGACAGTTTACAAAAATAAAATCTTTTAAAAAATGCTTTATTACCTAGCCTTTTTTTTTTTTTTTTGGAGGGGGTAGGGCCTGAGAACACTGTTTTTTTTTCTGCCCCTTATCCAGTTTGTTAATCCAAGTTTCTACAGATTCATGTATGGAATGGAAAGAGTAACACTTACCACATTAATAGGGGGTCTTTTGAAGTAAAATGGAAGTTTTTCTGTTACAGTTATGCAGACCAAATCCACATCTAAATTTGTACAAACAACCTGTCAAAAAGAAAAAAAGGTAAGCTCTTTTTCACGGCACCTTGGGGGTGACCGGCTGCTTCAGGATGAAGCTGAACATCTCTTTCCCAGCCACTGGCTGCCAGAAATGCATGGAAGTGGACGATGAATGCACATTTCCACCTTTTATGAGACGCTTATGGCCACAGAAGTTGCTGCTGACAATCTGGGTGAAGAATGAAAGAGGTTCAAATCAATGGTGGGAATGACAAACACGGTCTCCCCATGAAGCAGGGGTCTTGACCCATAGCCATGGCCACCTGCTACTGAGTAAGGGACATTCCTGCTATAGACTAAAAGGGACTGGAGAGCAAAATGGCAAGTATGTTTGGGGTTGTATTGTGGATGCCTCGCTCAGTATTCTCAACTTCATCATTGTAAGAAAAGGGGTGAAACGTGTTCCTGGTCTCACTGATACTACTGTGCCTCGTCTCCTGGGGTGCAAAAGAGCAAGCAGAACCTGCAAGCTTTTCAATCTCTCAAAAGAAGATGACATCTGCCAATATGCTGTGAGAATGCCCCTAAACAAAGAAGGTCAGAAAACTCAGGCCAAAGCACCTAAGATTTGGTATCTTTTTGCTTCATGCATCCTGAATCCAAACATAGGTGTGTTATACCGAAGAAACAATGTACTAAGAAAAACAAGGAAGAGGCTGCAAAATAGGCTAAACTTTTGGCTAAGTGAATGAAGGAGGCCAAAGAAAATCATTAGGAATAGACTTTCAAGAGACATAGCTCTCCTTTCTGAACCCAGTCAAAAATGAGCTTTTCATGGAACTGGAGAGTATTATGCTTAGTGAAATAAGCCAGTCAGTGAAGGACAAATACCATATGATCTCACCCATTACAGGACAATAATGAACAAAACTAACAACAAGCAAAACAGTACCAAATATACGAATACAGTGAATAGGCCTTCAGTGGTCAGGGGGAAGGGGGTTGGGGGAAAGGGGGAGGCAGAGGCAAGGGAGGGGAGACCTTTAGACAAGAACCTAGTATAAAGGAACCATGGACATGGACAACAGGTGGGATTGACTTTGGGGGGAATGGGCGGGTGGCGAGGGGGACAGAAGGGAGCAAAAAGGGGATGGATGTAATACAACAACAATAAAATTTTTTAAAAAATGAGCTTTTCTAAGGAGTAACAAGTAAGATTAGGCATAAAAATAAAAAGGCAGGGGGGGAAGCCAAAAGGAAAATTGGCACGTGTTAAGAATGGGTTAAGGTCAATTCCGATATAAAGAAATATAAACAGGTATTGTTCACTCCAAAGGTGTGATGATGATTCTGTGTTGAAATAGACCTGTTGAAATATGAAGTCAATGGTTAGTCACTCCTTCAGGTTTGGTTCAAATGGTTTAACTAATCTAGCCGAAGCAATGCTACATGTCCTTACCTTTTTAACAGACAGGCCCAGAGACCCTCTTACTCATAGTCTGCTACATAAGCATGGATTGCTAAGACAGACTTGGTGTGTGGAAGGTTAAACTATTCTAGAAAGGGAAAACTGAATCTCTCAAATTCAAGAAAAACAATAAGCCAAATGTTCCACTTTTCTCACAAATCATTTTTGTGCTATGACCAGTCTCAGGCCTGGGGTTCCTACCAGTCTATTGAGTGGCTGAAGAAACATTAATATGACAGACACTACCAGTGACACTTAGTTCAAATACTAATAAAAACAATTACATAAATGGTCAAAACAGAGTTGTTAAAAATCAAATGATACCGAAGGCAATTTTTAGCTTTTAATTTCCCCCTTCCTTTGTTATAATTATTGCTATCACTCATTAATTAACACTCTGCATTTACATCCAAGAGATCTGTAATTGCTGACAAAAACTGCATGCAAGATAAAATAAAAAGATAAGAGAATCAGGATAAAAGGAAAACAGGGAAGGAAAATAAATTGGGGGGAAGGCTACTTGCTTTAGAGTACAGGCCAAAAGACACTGCTGGAAGATGCTTATCTGGCTCTGATTTTGCCATTATTCAATTTACAGTGATAAAAAGAATGCGCTGTTTCGTACTGTATTAAAAATAAGACATACTGACAATACTGGTAAATACAGAATTGATGAGTCAATTCAAACTGCCAGGTGGCTATGCTGACAAACCAACGGCAGTGGTAGGACCAAGGTAGAGGACAGTGCAAGGCAGAGGGGTAAAGAGGGGGTAATAAGAGGGTTTTCTTCAGAATCCCCACTTTGGTCACTCCTACCCCCACTCCAGGTTCTCTGGCTTTAAAACAGTCCTAGTAACTTAGTAAGCCTGGGAAGTAACACTATTTTGGCAAAAACACTTGGCTCATAAAGAATCTGCCCCATCTCAACTGCTACAGCTGTCCAACGCATAAAAGTCATTGAAAACTTAATAAGAATGGGTGAAGTACAGCTCTGAATAGTAGACAATACAAGTTCAGCTTCTGTCCACCATTTCGTAACTATCTGAAGGGCAAAGATCAAAGTTCAGGGACACACTACTGACATAAGAATGAACAAACAGGCCCCCACAGGATCCTTAAATCAGAAGAATCTTAAAAAGTGCTTTATCAAGAGGTATCAAAAATTTAAGTGCACACACATCAACTTCACCTATAGGAATATATCCTAGATTCTAGAATTATATTCTTTTCTTTCTTTTTTTTTTTTTTTTAAAGATTCTATTAATCATTTTCAGAGAGAAGGGCAAGGAGGGAGGAAGAAAGGGAGAGAAGCATCAATGTATGGTAGCTTTTCACCTACCTCCAGCTATGGACCTGGCTGGAGACCTGGCTTGCAACCTGGTTATGTGCCCTGGCTGGGGAATCAAACCAGCGACCTTTGGGTTCACAGGCCAGTGCCATGCCACTGAGCCACAGCAACCAGGGTAGAAATATATTTTATAGCGAATACACTCTACAAATGCTCAAGGATATTAGTATACTGGTTGTCACTGCAAACACCAATCACAAAAGACTAGGCACAATTAAACATGCCAATTTTACTTAAATTATAGTCCCTTTATACAATGGAATATGCTGACTCCTAACAGGAATGAGCTGCACCTCTAACTGGCATCTCCAAGATACACGGTTTGGTGAAAAAAGCATGTGCTACACTGGAAAGAGGGAGGGTGGGGGGCCGGAATGGAGGAAGAAATGACGAGGTTAATAGAACTTTCTGAAAAGATACACAGATCTGTTAGCAGTGGTTGCCTCTGGGGAAAAGGGAGAAGTTTTAGGTGGAAGGAAAGTGTACTTTTAAATTCTTACCTATTTATACTGTTTGAAGTTATTCCATAAACAATTTTTCATTTAAAAAGCTGATTCATTTTTTTTGACAGATGGCAAAACATTCTCCCCTAGGTGAACACTAAAATTAGGCTACTTTTTATTAATGTATTGGTCCTTTTCCCCCTATCCTATATAACGAATTAAAAAATATCCTGTGTTGGTTTAAGTATATGCATTATAATAAACTTTCAGTAATAAAGGGCAGGTCCACTTGGCTCCCTGACACCTCAAGCTTAAAATGTCTCAAGCTGAATTCTTTGTTTAGTTTTTTATTAATCCAAATGTTCATCTGAATTACATTCAGATACTATAAAATAAGGGCATTGTTCACCTTATAATGAAATACTTTCCAAATCATTAAAAAAGATTAAATATGCCCAAATATATTTATGGTTAAGAATCTTATTCTAGTGGTTTTGGCAGGTAGCATATGAATTTCTATCAGTTGTTCTTAACTTTTTTTTGGCTGAGGTTTCCTATGAGGATTTAAGAAAACGTGTATTCTCAAAAATGCACCCATATATGCATACATTTATTTTGATTTTATAAAATGAGGGGAACAGGAAAATGGGGATTCGTCTGCATTTTAACAAACCCCCAGCAATTGTGAAGCTGCAGGAGCCAGAAGTACTGTCCTAAAAAATACCCCTTTCCTCAGGACCCTCTGGCGTTGGTGGCTCTGCAGCAGTACTTGTGAAAAGACAGTAGGCATGGATTTTGGAATTAGGAAGCAAACAGAACTTTTATTTCCATTTATTTTTAAAAATTCACTCTTAAAACTTGTTTTATGTGTATACTTGTAAACTTACAGCACACTGTTATGATAATATATGTAAATAATGTAAGAAAATAAACGTATAAAAGAAAACATATTGGGGATGCAGCTGCAATCTTGTTTTGAATTGACAGGGTGCACAATCTAAGTCATTTGGAGACCACTGGGCTAAATAAACCTGAGTTCACCTCACCCTGTCCAGTCGCTTTATTCCTTAAAATTTTGATTTATTGATTTTTGAGATAGAGAGGAAGGGTGGGGGGAGTTCCACTTGTGCATTTATTGGTTGCTTTTTCTATGTGCCCTGACCGGAGATTGAACCTGCAACCTTGGCTCATCGGGACGGTACTCCAACCAACTTTAAACCTTAAATGGGAATAACTAATTCAGAAGCTCCTGGAGCTCTCTGGATCTCTCTGCCACATCCCGCTCCCCGCCTCCACCATCCCAAGAAGCTCTGCCCAAAAGACTTCCTTCACAATCTTTCATCTTGGCCTTATTCCCTGGGGTAGCTACGCAGGGGAAGGGTTTATCTATGAGACATCTTCCAGATACTCCTAGTGAAAAAGGGTATGTTATTTCCCATGGAAACTATGCTATTTAAAGTGGTTAGATTTTATCCCACTAATTGTTAACATATGTATGCGTATGTGCTTTTATGACCCATCTTAGAGACCTTAGTTTTAGAATATCGTATCTACAGGGATACCTGCTAAATTAATCAACTTTCAAACCAAACAAATGGAATCAATTATAGAATACAAACTCTTAAATAATAAACTGCTTGCATCTGACCTGATTCTAGGCCATAATATATTTCAAAAGGCTTTATTTAAATTGATTCTCTATAGAAAACAGTAAGATCGAGAACCTCAACTGTGCCCTAGAGAATTTGGAGATAAGAGGAAGTTGTTCCAATTTTAAAAACTGTTTTATGTACTGTTTTGAGTATATCTGTATAATCAATTTTAAACAAATACTGTGTAAATTATTTATGGCTTTCTTCCCTCTTCTAGAACACTTCTGTTTCACTCCCCATCAATAAGCATTTGTTCATGCTTTTCTGACCACTGGTTCATTTTGACCACTGGAGATCTCCAGTGGTCGGGGCTGAACACCCCGATTTTAAAAAGTTCCAAAGGAATCTCAAGACTAAGAACCACTCCTTTCTACTGACCCCTTCTTTTGAAACAAAACCAAAAACCACTATAATTGAACATTTTATGAAAGGAGTCACCAAAAGAGAAAGTTATTCATAGATAAATCATGCTGTTACCCTGCAATAATATAAACAACTACGAATTGGTTTTTAGAGATGAGGAGGGGAGAGATGGAGGGAGAAAGAGAAACAGACATTCATTTGTGGTTCTACTTTTGCGTTCATTGGTTGCCCTGAAAACTATATTTACCTTACCTCAGTCCTCTTTGTCCACAGCTCCATCTACTGGATAAACTTAGGTAAATATCTTCCTATAATTTTAGAACAGATTTTGTTTAAATATGAACTGTGCTGTATGTAACATTAAAACATTCAAAGACCAGAAAAGTTCTTCCTGCAATATCCCTCTATTGGCTATACTTTTTGCAAACAGTTATTTCTGTGAACCTAAAGACAACATTCAGAACTTTCTAAAAGTATCTACACCTCATTTTATAATGTAAAACATATTCCCGAAAAACTGTATTGCCCCTGATTTCCTTTCATTTTTTGTAATCATTTAAAATATCCTGTATGTTCTGCCTCAAGTTGGTAAAACTGAGCATACCTGTTATACAATGTTCCCTCCTGAAAAAAAAATCACAGAAATGGCAATTTTAAAAGTATGAAAAAAAAATTCAGAAAGGCTCTCAATTCAGGAAGGGGGACAATATCAGCAAATGGCTGATTTTGAAGACTTTCTAGAAGACTGATGGCTGACATGATCATGCTGACCTCAAAGCCTGCAAAGG
Organism: Noctilio leporinus; assembly: GCA_004026585.1. Lineage (NCBI taxonomy): Eukaryota > Metazoa > Chordata > Mammalia > Chiroptera > Noctilionidae > Noctilio > Noctilio leporinus. Next base: position 10,250 of record PVIW01012086.1, on the reverse strand, counting down.
AGAAAGATCAGAGGTGGGAGCTTTTATGTCTCGTAGAACCATGTACCTTTCCTCCTTAACAGGCAGCAGTATATAGCAGAAATTGAAGTCATTTTAGAACTACAAAGAAAAAGACCAACATTTACTAACAGAAGCTTCCAATGAATGAATAAATGGATGAATGAAAGAATGAATGAAGCAGAAACAAAGAAAGAAAAGAAAATTTGATGGGCTATTCAAACCTGAGCCCATCAAGTGGCTAGCAGGATAAACAAAACAAAATGAAACAAAACAACACATGCCAACTAAATACCAGAATTTACCAGAAAATACCAGAATTGTGTATGAAAAATCCTAGAAGTTTCCAGATAGGGCAAAACAGGTCACCTACAAAGACATAATAACCGGATTTCTTTTATAAAATAATAAACACGGTTTTCTTTTACTTAATCTGTTACTTACATGAAAAAGTTTTTCTGTCTTTGGAAAAACTGCAACAATATCATACAGCCGGACCCTGGAAGAAGTTGCTCTCTAAGAATACAAAAAGAATGTTATCATACAGTGACGAAACTAATACACATGGAACTCTGCCTCTGGTCTGGCTGCACACCTGATATGCCACTCACGGGTTTGCTTTGCTTTGTATGTGGGCAGAGACCTTCTAAGCACCTAAGAATTTAGATCCCAAAATCTGTCCCACCAATCCTCCACCTCCTTTCCTACATTGTTATACTTTAACTGTATGTATTGGGTTGGCCAAAAAGTCCATTTAGATTTTTTCGTAAAATAAAAGACACATTTTTACCACTAACTTTATTGATCTGGATTTTTGATTATGTCAGCTCTCTCCTGCTATTGGCTTCGGGTGAGTAGACGGCAGGGGTGCTGCTAAACATCTTCCAATGCATAAGACAGCCCCACAGGAAAGAATTATTTGGCCAAAATCAACAGTACTAAGAAACTTTGCAAACTACTTTTAACATGCTCAGTCAGTCACAGCACCTTCTCCATACAGTGCACAGATCATTTTTTGTTTCCGTTGCATTTTTACCTTGAAATAATAACGCATAATACATTGAAAATGTCGCGTATCTTCTTCCACTTTTAATATTAAAATGGCTGCACAAGCTAATTAAAAAATGCACACTGATATGACAGCTGTCACGATATGTTCTAATAAAATTGTTCTGAATAAAGTTAAGGACAACTAAGCACTACTAAAGCCACCATATGGAAAAAACTAAATGAACTTTTTAGCCAACCTGGTATATCAAACATTGTGTTTGAGATACAAAAATCAAATCAGATCGCCCTCACTTTGTGCAGGCTAGTGGAGCAGCTTGCTCGGTCCTAAGTACCTGCTGAGTGCAGGACCCTAGGGGTACAACTTCATGTAAGGCATATTTCTACCATGCATGGAATTCACCATTTTGTTGGGAGACAAGAAATACACTTGCCTAAGTGTGAGGCAATTAGGTTCACAGTGAGAATACTGTAAAACAGAAATTAAACTGTGAGCTGTACAGCAAAATAACCGAGAATCCAAGGACAGAAGGAGAGAAATGTATCAGTTAAAGAGTTATCATTTAAAAAAGATAATTTCAAACTTACATTGCATGTGTATGGATGTGAAAACACTGGGAAAATATATCTCCAAATGTAGTTTCTGAATGATGGACTCTGTGATATTTCTTCTTTGCTTGTTGGCACTTTCTAAATGTTTAGAAATGTTCTTATTTTGCAAAAAGACAAGGCATGATAAAAAGTAGAGAAGGAAAGAGGAGGGTTTAAAAGCAGCAACAGGTGCTGTTTAAGCAGGTAGGAGGACTGCGGGGCAGACCTGTACTGACACAGGACAGACTCCAGGTTTTAGAGAAAGCCAGGGGCCAGAATTCTCTGCCCTCTCCTTGCCCATTCCCCCTTGGGAAGGGAACAAAAACATCAGTTCCATTTATATCTATCTGGGCCTACAAAACCAGAATGCTGCCTTGCAGCTGTATGAAACACCCAAATTGGCTTTCCACAACTTTAGCAATGCTTTTCCTTGATAACTCTTGTTCTAGGATAGAGGAGCCTATTCTAGCTCAAGGTAAAGCAGCCCACCTTCTCAGAGATCTCACCTCCTCCCTTCCCCACTCGATGCTTCTCAGCAGCAGCAGTCACAGTCAAGTCTTTCCCACGTAACAAACAAACCCATAGAGCAGGTTCTCAACCACCAACTTCCTGATGCCTTCCGTTCCCCCATAAAGTCAAAAAGCCTCAAGCCAAGTCAGCAGTGCACTCTGACCGCATTTTCTCACACCCCTATCACTTCCATAAAAATGATTTTGCTACCTAACCAACCGCCTTCCCGTCAATAGATCCACCAGACATTTATTAGCCTTTCTCCTGCTTGACTACTCAGGCACACTGATGCTTCTGACCCTTTCTCGCTTCTCCATTTCATGTTCCTTGCTGTCCTCCTACTTCTCAGAAAGTCCTTCTTCAGGCTCTAACCCTAGCTGATCCACCTCTACCATCAAATGCTGAAATTCCTCAGAATTCTGTCCTGGGCCTCCTCACATTGCACTGGAACCAGGGAGTCTCATCCACTCCCATGATTTCAGTTATTCTCTGTAGGGCGACTACTTCCCAGTCATTATCTTTAGTTAGGACTGCTCTCCTGATGGTCATGACTTTCTTTCTTTCCAACTGCCATTCGATAGGCTCTGTCAGAACTTTTACAATAACCCATCACATCACAAATGCCATGCCCTCAAATCTGCTTGTTTGTCTATGTCCCAATTCAGGAAATGGTACCATCTGCCTACCTTGATGCTCAGGCCACAGCAGCGAGTCACCATCCTACATCCAATTAACCCTCAAATCTTGTCAATCTGTCCACCTGGATGCCTCTCAAATCTCCTCCTTAACCCCTCTGATCCATTCTCTATAATAAAACCTCCCTTGATTAAGATCTTCAAGGGCTGCCAATTGCTTACCCACACCAACCTCCCTAACTTCATCTCAGGTGAGGCAGCTCAGAAGGCTCAACCGTCATGGTGGTGCTTCACTTCCCAGAACACATCATGTTTTCCTTGGCTCAGGATCTTTGCGCAAGCCATTCTGTCTATTGGAACATCTCTCCCGACTCAGCACCAGCATAACCCTTACGATTCTTCTGGCCCAGCCTGAGGATCAACTTCCTCACGCTTGCCCCTAGAGCATCCTTTATTTACTTCCTCTATGTTTTTAGATATTCCTCACAGATTTAAAAGTACTATGTCTAGCCCTGGCTGGTGGCATAGTGGATAAGGTGCCAGCCTGCGAACCTGAAGGTAGATGGTTCGACTCCCAGCCAGGGCACATAACCAAGTTGCAAGCCAGGTCTCTAGCCAGGTCTGTAGCTGGAGGCAGGTGAAAGGCAACCATATATTGATGTCTCTCTTCCTCTCTGCCTCTCTCCCTTCCCCTCTCTCTAAAACTAATAAATCTTTTAAAAAACAAATGAATAAATAAAAGTACTGTGTCTAAATTATTCATAGCAATATCCCCAGCACCCACATTACACCTAGCCATGTGAATTCAATGACTAAGAGTTGCCAAAGGGCTTATAAGTGTATTGTGGTATTCCTGTACATGTGCCATGAGTAGAAGAGTCTGTTATACTATGTGGATTCTGAGGACAGGAAGAACAGGCAGGTATCACGTATTAGGGGTGGGAGGTGTAAGAATAGGGTAAGTTGAAAAACAACACTTTCAACATTAACCAATACAACTTATAAATCCAAAAAGAAAGATAATTAACTTACCAAAACGTTGCAGTGAGATGGATCCGAAACAATAATTGTCAGTCTAGTTAAAATTTTTATCGGTCTTGATTTTCCCTATAAACAAAAACATGCCATCAAAAAAAAAAAAAAAAAAAAAAAAAAAAAAAAAAAAAAAAAAAAAAAAAAAAAAAAAAAAAAAAAAAAAAAAAAAAAAAAAAAAAAAAAAAAAGGCACAAAATACAAATGATTGATTTTCCTCTTTGCCAGTGTAAGTGTTCAGTAAGAGATACCAGCAAGAGGGGAAGTAAAGATGAATAAAACCAGTTCTAAGGAATTTCTAATACAGGTAGAGGAAAAAGATGTGTGCAAAACTACATAATGAAATCGTTTAAAGGTTGTAGGACTTCAGGAAAGAGGACCAGGCAAGTATGGAATCAACAGTAACAGAATGTTTCACAGAGGAGCTGAGTCCTGATGAAAGGGCAAGACTGGCAAACAGAAGAAGGAGCAGAGCTGGGTAGGTAACCATATGTATCATTGGGTGTGTTTGCATTGAATGGATATAATGCTTTTAATTTTTATTCTTTAATTCAATTTAATTTAATTTTTTTTTGGGGGGGAAACAAAGGATGGGTGGGATATTATGCTTTTTAAACAACAAAACACCTACCTGCACAATTGGCAAAGTTGTAAAGAGTTCTGAAATGGCTACTGGTTTTTCAATTTCCTACAACAAACAATAAATAGTCACCTAGATTGTACATGTTAATAGGGCAAGTAATAATGGAAAACTTAATGGGGGTTTGCAGAAAAGATAATTTTTAAAAAGATTTTATTTATTTATTTTTAGAGAGAGGAGAAGGGATGAAGAAAGAGAGGGAGATAAACATCAATGTGTGGTTGCCCCTCGTGTGCCTCCAAATGGGGATGTGGCCTGCAACCCAGGCAAGGGTCCTGACTGGGAATCAAACTGGCGATCCTTTGGTTGACAGTCCAGTGCTGAGCCACATTAGCCAGGGCAGAAAAGATATTTTAAAAAAAGAAAGGAAGGAAGGAAGCTAATTTCTCGTATTCAGAAACATTAAATTAGCTTTTTTTCTTAAAACAAATACAGGAGTAAAGCTGAAAATCTGGGAAGCAGCTGTGAGCATTAATAGATAGTAAGGATGACAAGTAATTTACAGGCTGAAGTAATCTGTAAGGTGCAGTTTTTGGCCTAAAGAGAAATATACACATTTACCAGTACGTTTACTAGGGAAGTCAATTAGTTAATAAGTCCGTGACAATTAAAAATTTTAAATATTGATCACAGTCAATAACAATGCACTTAAAAAAAAAACATTACTTTTTAAAAAGATTTTATTACTTTTAGAGAGAGGGGAAAGGAGAGAGACATCAATGTATGGTTGCTTTTCACCTGCCTCCAGCTAAAGAACTGGCTGGAGACCTGGCTTGCAACCCGGTTATGTGCCCTGACTGGGAATCAAACTAGCAACCTTTGGGTTTGCAGGCTAGCACCTTTCCACTGAGCCACCAGTTGGGGCACAATGCACTTTTTAAAAAAAGTGACTTGATTGAAATGGAGTTAATTAACATCAAATCAACTTTAAGAATTCTCAAAGCATGCCTAGTATTTCACAAAAAACTATTTGCACAAATAGCATCAACTCAAATCTTACAAAATAACAATTGCACAGAGTGCATTTTTAAAAATTGCAAGGAAATATGCTTATCTGTAGGTTCCATGTTACCAATATAAACAAATAACTGTAAACAATGGTTATTAACTTCAGAAATTAGTTTACCTGTTTCTTTTCTTTAAATTCAACAACGTGATTGATGGCAACAACTGAATAGCCAACTGAAAAGAAAAATTGAACATTCTTCTTAAATAGAACCACCTCTGTTTCCTGTACAGATAGGCCCATCCCAATTGTAGAAGTCACAAAAAGGAGAAAGTTTGCAGAGCATTATGGGTATGAGCACTGGGTATCAGACTGCTGGCTCTCAAATCTAAGCATTACCACTTACAAGTTCCAGGTTCTTCCTCTGTCAAAGTGGTGATAAGAGAACTCATCATAGCCCTGTCATGAGAGTTAAATGAGGTAATACGCACCGGGTGTTTTAGAACAGTGTCTGGCACATATTTCACACTTTGTTTGACTTCTGTGAAATACTAACATGATACTAAAAACCCTTAACTTTGGGTGCCTCCTTTTCAACTACCATTCTTTTTCATATTATTTTTTCATTTCATCATATCAACTTTAAACTTTTTCAGCTTTAAACTTGATTCTCACTCGTTTCTTTTGCTTTTTACTCTTTCTACTTCCTGAGAGGCCCTTTTTCCTAAGGGGATATGCAGTAACGTCTCCCTCACACCACTGTCCACCTCTCTTTTTGAGCTCCCCACCACCAGGGCCTTACTCTATCAGCCTCAAAGCAGGGCACTGTTGCGGGCATCTGAAATACCAAAAATGTATCTAAATCATAACTCCTATCTTCCAGTTATTTTAAGCACCATATGGGGGAGGAGGAATGACAGGATATTAAAACATAATGCATATTAATGCCAAAATAATGGTCTTTCCTGTCATCAGTTTGTCCAACTTCTTTCTTTCCTCACTCAAATATTTTTTGAGTATCCGTTACTTAACAGGCAGGGTGCTAAGTGTTGAGAATTCAGAAAAACCAGAAGATAAAAGAGAAATTTGCCTGTATAGTATTTTGTACTTCACATTTCACCCACTCAAATCAACCAACCCATTTCACCACCATTCTTCTTTATTATAGTCTAAGCTTTTTTGTTATAACTACTTGGGATATGCTTTTGACCACCAAACAATGTCCCTACTGTCCTTGAGAAATGTCAACTAGATTCAATTTCTCCACAAACTTTTCCTAAATTACTCATCTGACATTTTTAGGATTACTTCCCCAATCAGTTTCTGGTGTAACTTTTATTTATATAGCATATTTCTGAAGCTTATCATTGGTTTCTTACATCACATCATAAACTAAGAACCAGGGCTCTATCTTCTGTTCTTTGAAGACTTTCATTCACTAAAAAGCAGTCCTTTACCTCTGACTTATAATTTGGAGGAACTTTGTTATGTCATGACTTTTCATTTAATTTTAATTATATATTTTGGGTAACAGTGTATATACACTTTACCATAACTCCTTCAAGCATATTTTAAATTGGAACAATTTAAAAAAAATTATGATAACTTTTCTGTATTTTAAAAGGTATACAATTTATTTATTCCATGCACATTTAACTGAGTAATCACCATGTGCCAGTGGTGCTGAATGACTGTGCCGAGCACACGAAATCAATAAAAGAATGAACAGAAAGACATGGCTTCTTGGGGAAAAAAATCATGATTTATTCAGTAAGGGAATGGCATAAGGAAAAGCTTCACTGAGGAAGTAATACAAGACAAATTATATGCAGAAAAAAATGATTTTACAGGAGGCATCAAATAGCGCTAAACGGCCAAGGTCATCTGGTCTACCTCCCTCTTTCTACTGGTGAGGAAGGTATTCTCAGAGAGAATGCTAATTAGCGGCTGTAATGGAAAGAGAAAGTCAGTTCTCCACCGGCACTTCCTAAAGGGGATGCGAAGAAACCGTGTAATCAGGAGTGCCTTTATCTAGCATCACCTCTGAAAAGGATCATGACCAGCTCTCACAGAGCTGAGAACCGAGGAATGGATCTCGCTGCAGAAACCTCTTTATTTGTAAATCTTCTAGCCCCACATCTTAAGGAAGAAAGCAGCAGCATGGTTAACTCCAATAATTAAAACAGGTTCTTACCTCTTCGGGGCTTTCGCTTACTTTCGATTCAATAGGAGTATCATTCCGGCGTTTTGGCCATGCTGCTCCCCGCCCCACCAATACATCCTCTTCTACCTATCCTTTCTCTCACTATTATTCCAGCACTCGCAGCCCCCTGTCTCCGAGCACCCCCCCCCCCCCCCCCCCCCCCCCCCCCCCCCCCCCCCCCCCCCCCCCCCCCCCCCCCCCCCCCCCCCCCCCGTCTGTGCACCTGCTTCGCTCAGAAACTGTCCTAAGAGGCAGACATGGTAACATTGAAAGACTGGTGATTACACTTGGAAGCCTTGGCTTCTACTATCCATCAGCTGTGGGGCACTATGAAAATCCCCCACGTTCTCATAGCCTCAGTTTCCTCACTTGGCAGGAAAGAATGGGCTAGACTGGGTAACAGCTCCCCAGCGTCTTCCCGAGTTGGGGAGCCGAGCCTCATTAAGTTGGACATCAGCTTCCAGGGACGCCCCAGAGACCCGAACGGGGTCCGGCTTTGTTGGACCCCTCCTGCACGTGGCCCCACTGTCTGGCGGACGGCGAGGCTGGGCAGACACGGTAGCCCGCGAAGCCGGGATGACTCACGGTGGGCAGCGTTCTCCACGAGTCCGCGCAGCGCCTTCAGATCCGAGCCCGCTCGCAGATCCAAATCGGCAAACACCGCCATTCTTAATTCCAGGACCTCCTGCGTGCCTGAGTGCGCAACCTCCGGGCCCCGCCCCCTGGGGCATGCTGGGAATTGTAGTTTACCTAAGCAGTCGGTCCCTCCCTTCAGTTTATTTTGCTGAAGATTCGCGGGCGCTTGGCTTGCCTTAAAGCATCAACAAAAAGTGTGTTTAAACCAACGGCGTCACTTCATCCCATCTTTGTGTTCTCCTACATGAGAATGTTTGGCTTCCTCTAGAGGGGTTCAAATCTCCCACCGTTCCTACTGAATAGTGTAAAAAGTGATTCTTTCGGTCGTCTACCATGAACCAGAAACGGAGGAAATGCTTTTTAAAAATACATAAATAATTCGCTTTTCTTTTCTTCCTGTAAAATCCATGCCGTTGTTTAAAGTGGGGTTATCTGGAAGAGGGGAAATCTGACCTGAAAACCTCAAAAGACGACTGCCCGAGAAAAGCAAAGGGTCTTTTTTGCCCAATCAGAACCGGCTGCGACATGGCACCGTTGCTTTCTACCACGCTTAATTAGCACCTTCAAACACAAAATGTCCCAGCTCACCCTAGGATGAGCCGTGGGCTCCAGCGCTAGTTTAGCAAAAGGCAAGTTGATAAGGGAGGTGAAAAAATGAAATATTCTACAGCTTTCCAGTACGGAAATGTACAAGGTAGTGTCAACGAAAGCCCCCTGCCACCAATCCAATGTCAGTAGCAGTCCCAATTTGAGGTGCGGTAAAGGGCAAGCTTTACTCAGTTTGCGAACTGAGGAAACCCAGCCTACAGAGGAAATGGAAAGCGGCCTCTCCTGAGACAGAGTGCCTGCCCTGGTCCCTGATTTGCCCATTTTAATGCAAATTAGAAACCTAAATTCACACAGTTTGATTGGTTCAAATAGCATGGTCCCCAGTGGAATCACATGTTCTGATGATTTGTTATGGAGCAGCTCTGATTGGTCACTAAAGATGCACGCGAGGATGTAGCTGCCCATCTCCTACTGACTCGGACAATTCTCAGCCCATTGGTTAAAATATGATACCAGGAACTCCTTTATAAGGGTTGACTCAAATGTGAGGAAAACAGCACAGGACGCTTGACAGCTCAATCTGTGGCTTTCCCCTAAAATGTAGTGTGCATGAGAAGCCTCTGTAAACAACAGCTGCTGGACTTGATTACCAATTTGGGTCCAGTTAACCACAAGTGGTCCTTTTTGACAGATCTTTCTTTCTAGACTCAGAAACTGGTGTATATCCCACAAATTTGTTGTTTCTACATTTTAGGAGTTTGTATAAATGAATTCTTGGAAGTTGACAAACCAATTCTCTAACAACATATACTTGAGGAACTACATCAGTGCTTCACAAATTATGTGTGACCAAGGGTCAGTTTTCCCTCACCCCAATTCTTCACGAACCAGTACAGAAGGTGATCCTGTGCACTACCATTAGGTGGCTCTGGCCTCATAAATCTAATTTAACAATATCCGAGCCCTATACTGAGCTGAACAAGAAGAAACCACTCACTGAGGACATACCCAGACAATGCCTAAGGACTGTAAAATTTTCCAAACATTTTCAATTTCTGTACTGGCTTATCAGCAACAGTACACAGATACACAGATGTACTGTTTGTCTTTGGGCTCTGGACCACATCTTAATTAGCTTCTTTAAGTGATTTCTTTTGAGGTCTCAGAGAAAATTTAAGAGGGATCTGCATGTAATTCTCCCCTTGGTTAAATTTTATGGAGAGATATTTTACCTTTTCCAATGTTTGATATTTCCTAAGTAAAAACAGAAGAATTTTTTGCTTCTGCAAATAGAACAGGGACATACAAAGTAAACCCTCTGCCTTTCATTCTAGTATGAATTTTGTAGGATCATATAGGCATTTCATCTATGACCACACAATCTGGATTGGTCAGGAATATGATCAATGTGTGGTGAAGGTGAATAAGGTGACAATTTAATCTTTTTTTTTTTTTAAATTTTATTGTTGTTGTATTACATCCATCCCCTTTTTGCTCCCCTCT
>PVIW01012085.1:0-33948 GCA_004026585.1 Noctilio leporinus | reverse complement strand
TTCCCCCTGACCACTGAAGGCCTATTCCTTGTATTCATATACTTGGTTCTGTTTTGCTTGTTGTTAGTTTTGCTCATTATTGTCCCGTAATGGGTGAGATCATATGATATTTGTCCTTCACTGACTGGCTTATTTCACTAAGCATAATACTCTCTTCTTTTGTTTTTTATAAAGATTTTATTTATCATTTCTAGAGAGAGGGGGAGGGAGGGAGGAAGAAAGGGGGAGACAAACATCAATGTATGGTTGCCTTTCTTTCACCTGCCTCCAGCTACAGACCTGGCTGGAGACCTGGCTTGCAACCTAGTTATGTGCACTGGCTGGGAAATGGAACCAGCGACCTTTGGGTTCGCAGGTCAGCACATATCCACTGAGCCACCAGCTAGGGCTCATTACTTCTTTGATTCATCTATCCAACAATGACTTAGCATTTACTAGGCTCTGTGAGAAATTCTTCCTTATTAGAAAATAAAAGATCATATTGCCTTCAAGATGAAGTTCAAATTCTTTAGGGCAATCTGGCCTTGCTCATCCCCTTCATGCTGTTACCTGCTAGCACCATTGGCTGCATGCTGGTAAGCCCTGGCCCCTCTGAACACTTTGTAATCACGTCGGGCCCTCCTGTATCTCTGTGACCTTCTCTACACTCTTCCCTTTATTATGGATGCCATTCCCATACCTGTGCCCTCTCCCCACCCCCTTCCCTGCTTTCCCACCTGGCCTACTTCATAGGATGGAATTTGAGACACAGAACCTGAGAACGGATGAGTGCCCCACACTCCCTGGAAGCCTGTGCTTAGCCTCTGGTGTCCTGTTAGGTTTTGGATTCCTTGAGCAACCCTCGGTGGGTAATGATTAGTTCTCAAGGTCTCCTCCCTGCGGAGAGGCTGGGTAACTCTCCTGCTCTCCCTCAGGCCTTCCTCATTCTGGTGGGTGGCTGCTCTGGTGCAGGTAGCCTTTCTCTCCTTTGTTGCGCTTACCTGGTTCTGCTGTGCCAAGGCCCTTGCAGCTGCTGCTCCCCAGGGCCTTCCCAGGAATCATCCAAGGGGCAGCATAGCTCAGAGCCCACTATGTGGAATGGTCTGATACCTGGAGGATGGGTCTTCTGTGGCCACTACATGGAATCCCATGGGGTTGGCAGCCTTGTAGGGAGTAATAGGACTTTATGACCACAGATAATCCCTGAAGACTATTCTTCAAAGAAAAGAGGCCCCCAGGTGCCTCTGCATCGTGGCCATCTAACATAATGGGTCGGGGCTGGGGGCTGGGGGCTGTGAGAGCTAGCCCAGCGGCAGCTAATTTGGCTGAAAGACTTCTATTAGGAATCTTCTAATCTTTCCTTGTTTTGAGCTAACCTATAGAATGGCCCTGCTTGGAAAGGTCTCAGTGATTTCTTTCCACTTCTGGGCTCATCGGGAGGTAGCCTCTGCAGGTTTGCCTGTCTTCTCACCGGATCCACAGAGTAGGGCTAACCAGGGAGAACTTAGTGTTCCAAGTATGCGCGCGCACACACACACACACACACACACACACACACACACACACAATTTTGGCTCTTTCAGTTCCAGGCCTGTGTCACCGGGAAGTCCAACTTTCCAGCCAGGTCCAGGGTGAAACCTCCTTTCTCATTCATCCTTCAAGGTTCACATTCTTTTTTCTTTTATTGGGCATGGGGAAGGGGAATGGAGGTAATATGTAGGTATGTATTGAGAAAATTTCCTAAGGTATATGAAACCAACTTCCAAATGGCCATGAGACTGAAGAAAGAAACTAACAACTCCAGGATTACATTGAGTTTATTTATTTTTTAAAGATTCATTATTTTTAGAAAGAAGGGCAGGGAGGGAGGAAGAAAGGAAGAGAAACATCAATGTATGGTTGCCTTTCACCTGCCTGCAGCCACGGTCCTGGCTGGAGACCCAGCTTGCAACCTGGTCATATGTCCTGGCTGGGAATCTAACCAGTAACCCCTGGGTTCACAGGCCGGCGCCTATCCACTGAGCCACTAGCCAGGGTCTACATTGAGTTTATTAAGGAAACTTATGGACAGAAGTACCACCTTAGGTGACAGCAATATGGCAGATATCCACACCTAAAGTGGGCAGAGGTGTGATATAGAGCCAGGTGGCACGTGCTAGCACAGGTGGCTTGTAGCCAGGTGGTATGGGCTTGTTAAGAGCTGTATGACCCAAAGCAGTAGACAGTATAATGCACCCACTTACCTAGGCAAGCATATTCTTTCAGGTGATAAAGGCCCACCCCTCGTGGGGTGCACTAGTGATCAGTTTACTTTGTGAGATGACATCTGTCATGTTAATACATTGTTGACTATTCACAAAAATACTTGTGTTTTCAAGCCCAAACATTGTTGACCAATAGCAAGTTAACTTATGTTTGCACTTGCATTAGCTTTTGTATAAAATTGCCAGTTAACAATATATTAAGTACCAGAATAATTTTGCTTGACAGTGTGATTTACACGTTATCTCACTTAAAACATTTGCCAAAACCCCCTGTAATTGGTGTAGCTATCAACACCTTTCAAAAGAGGAAACATATTCTTTCTAAGGTCACCAGTTAGATTTTGGAATACCAGTTAGACTTTGCTGTTACAAACTACCCCCCAAATCAGTGGCTTAGAACACAAGCATTTATTTAGCTCACAATTCTAGGGATAGTCAGTTACATGATCTCTCTCATCCTCCAGAAGCTAGCTAGGGCTGTTGTCACATGGCTGCTTGGCAGGATTCAAAAAGGAAGGGTGGATGGTTGCAAGGCCTCTTGATACCTACCAGTGTGAGACTGGTGCTGTGTTACTTCTACTACAATATTGGCCAAAGCAAGTCACAAGTCCTGTCCAGATTCAGGAGGCGTTGAAATGGACTCTATTTGTTGTTGGGAGGAGCTGCAATATTGCAATGGGGCAAGCGTTTGGGGAGGGGTGGAGAATCATACCCATTTTTCCAATCTACTGTGGTTGCTAAATGCTGGAGGTAGGGTTTTATTTTTCAGTTATGAAAATAGCATACTCACATGAGAAAATCCAAACAGTAGGGAAAATAAGGAAGGGAAAGTCTCCTTCTTACCCCTAGGGTAAAAAACCAAATTCTAATCCGGTCCTGTTTTGCACATGTAAACACCATTAAGAGTTTCTTGTGTATCTTTTTGTGTGTCAATTTCATTTTAGTTTTTAAAGTATATTTTATTGATTATGCTGTTATAGTGTTCCCAATTTAATTTCCCTTTGCTCTCCCCTACCCAGTACCCCTTTCCCTCCAATAATCCCACCTTCCTTAGTTCGTCCATATGCATATGCATATAAGTTCTTTGTCTTCACTTTTTCCTATATTACTCATAACTTCCCCCTGTCTATTTTGTACATACCAATTATACTCCTTGATGCCTGTACCATTTCCCTATTTCTCCTACTTCCCCCTCCCAGCTGATAATCTTCCAAATAATCCCTATACCTGTGATTCTGATCCTATTTTGGTTGTTTCTTTAGTTTGTTTTTATTTTTAGTTTTTAAGGTTCTGTTGTTGATAGTTGTGGATTTATTGTAATTTTAACGTTCATAGTTTTGATCTTTTTTAAAAAAATAAATCTTCTTAACACTTCATATAATAATGGCTGGGTGAGGATGAACTCCTTTAGCTTTACCTTGTCTAGGAAGCACTTCATCTGCCCTTTGGTTCTGAATGATAGCTTTGCTGGATAGAGTAATCCTCATTTTAGGCCCTTGCTTTCCATCACCTTGAATACTTCTTGCCAGTCCCTTCTTGCCTGCAAAATTTCTTTTGAGAAATCAGCTGATAGTCTATAGGAACCTCTTCGCTGTTTTTAAGATTCTCTCTTTATCTCTAACCTTTGGCATTTTAATTATGATTTGCCTTGGTGTATTCCTCTTTGGATCTAGTTTGTTTGGGACTCTCTGTGTTTCTTGAACTTGTATGTCTATTTCCTTTGCCAAATTAGGGATATTTTTCTTCTTCATTATTATTATTTGTAAATATTTTATTTATTATTTTTAGAAGAAAGGGAAAGGAGAGAGGCAGAGAGGGAGAGAGACATCAATGTATGGTTGCCTTTCACCTGCCTCCAGCTATGGACCTGACTGGACACCTGGCTTGCAACCTGGTTATGTGCCCTGGCTGGGGAATTGAACCAACAACCTTTGGGTTCACAGGCCAGCACCTTATCCACTGTGCTGCCAGTCAGAGTCTTCATTATTTTTTCACATATATTTTCAATTTCTTGCTCTTCCTCTTCTCCTTCTGGCACCCCTATGATTTAGATGTTGGCATGTTTAAAGTCATCCTGGAGGTTCCTAAGCCTCTCCTTATGATTTTTAATTATTTCTTCATTCTGTACTGGTTGACTGTTTATTTCTTCCTTGTGTTCCAAATCATTGATTCAAACCCGTATCCTTCCCTTCACCATTGGTTTAGTGTGGATTTTCTTTCATTTCACTTCTCATAGTCTTCACTTCTTCCCTTCTATGTTTGCTATACTCAAGCATGCCTGTTGAGTCTATGAGCATCTTTTATTTTATTTTTTAAAAAGATTTTATTCATTATTTTTAGAGAGAGAAGGGAGGGAGGAAGAAAGGAAGTGAAACTTCAATGTAGCCTTTCACCTGCCTCTAGCTATGGACCTGGATAAAGACCTGGCTTGCAACCTGGTTATGTGCCCTGACTGGTGACTTTATCACCAGTGTTTTGAACTCTGCATCTGTTAGATTGGCTATCTTCTCACCTGTTAGGTTGGCTATCTTCTTCTTGTTCACTTCTCCCACTGGAACCTTGATCCATTCCCTCTTTTGGGCCATACTTCTCTGCCTCCTCAATGTGACAGGCTGCTGTGTTTGCTTCTATGTCTTAGGTAGAGTTGTCATACCTGTTATATTGTAAGGGGTGGAGCCTTAGGTGAACCCTTAGTACGGGTGACCCATTTCATTACATTGTGGCACTGCATGTGGGGGAGGGGTCTGAGCGGTAACAATGATGCTTGCTCATTACTTGACCCTTTTCCAGGCACTTATCACATTATCTGTATGAAACTGGCACCCCTCTAGCTGTTGCTTGGTGATGGTCCCAGATTGGGTGGGTTTGTGGACATTCTAGAACCAGGGGGCCTCTAAACAAACAGACTCTGCTGAAAGACTCTGCCCCGACCCCCACTGGTTTTCACAATCAGAGCAATGAGGCTTTATTTTTCCTAGCACTGGAACCATGAGCTGCATGGTCTTGTCTGGTGCTGGGACTGCTCCGCTGGTGTTCCACCCGACTTCTAAAAAATGTGTGATTACACTTTCTGTCCACTGGCCACAGCCACTGTTGCTGTTGCTGCTGCCACATACCTTGTCCTCTCTTTCCCAGCTCCTCCCCTCCTACCTTTCTGGGTGAGTATTTCCTCTTTATTCCTTTGTTTGTGGGACTTCCATGAAGCTCTATTTTTCTGGAATTTCTGGTTGTCTCTAGTTCTGAGATAGTTGTATATTTTTTAGTTTAGTAGAGGGAGATGCAGTGTGTCTCCCTACATGTCCATCTTGGCCAGAATTCCCCAAAATTTCTTAAGATCATGTTTTTGTTCTTTACTATTGTTTTTGGGTTTCTTCATGGACCTGATGCCCACATGCCACCTGCCTGGGTGCTGACTGGAGCTATGAATTTGCACCCTATATGTATGGGCTAAGCTCTATTATAAATAGTAAGTTGGTGACTGTCAGTGTCTGGAGGTGGCATGCAAGCGCATGCAGATACCTCCCTTTATTTCTCACAGCCCCCGATTATGTCCCTGAGCAGATGTAGCCAATAATTCTGTGGAAAGGAACAAACAACAGGGGGCCCATTCCTATGATGTGGGGAGTCTATGTCTCAGGGCTGCCTGCAGATAGGTTAAAGAAGTGGATTTCCAGAGAATGCAGTTTCAAAAAGCGATTACTCAACACTTTGAGTTCTTAGAAAATTATAGGCATGTGCCTCAGATTTCAGAACAGGAGGTACCCAATCTCCCCTTTGTTACTTAATAAGAGACATTGCTGCTATGAAAATGGAAGATTCTTGAAATGTTCCTATTTTCAGAGGTCAATAAAGAATGATGTTCTATTCCATGCTACTCTGAACAATGAGAAACTTTAAGGTTAATCATTGCCCGGTCACATTAATTTGTTCACTTCTTCATTTACTTAGTCAACATTTCTTCACTGAGTGCCAGTGACATCATTGCCAAACACTGGCTATTGAAGATACAAAAATAAATAAAACTCAAACAAAACCTCTCCTTGTATCATTCATCCCCGGCTACATAACACATAATGTGGCACAAAATAGAAACTATGTGCTAGTTTACAATGCTCTGGGTCAACAGCTGGGCTGGGTTCAGCTGGTCAGTTCTGGTCTTGGCTGAAATTAGTATCTGCAGCCAGCTTCTGGGTCATTCAGGTTGGCTGGTCTAGGAAGTTTGGAGCTGGGATGGTTCATCTGTTCTCTCATCCTCCAGCAGGCTAAACTGGATTTATTCATGTGATGGCTAAATCAATTCCAAGGGAATGAAAGAATGAAATCCTGCCAGGCCTCTTGAGGATTAGGCTCTGAACTGTCGTAATATCCCTTTAGTTATTTAATTGGTCAGATCAAGTCACAAGGCCAGGCCAGATTTCAACGAGGGGTCAATACCTTTTGATAGTCATTGCTAAAGAGACCTGGAAATAAGCAGAAAATGGTGACTGAGTTTTGCAAATGGAATAGCTCAGCGTCCTTTAGGAGTTCATAATCTGGTGAGAAAGAGAAAATTGTTGTAAGTGCTATTAAGAAGGTGTCTCCTTTTCTTTCTCTTCCTCCCTTTGCCTCTATTTCTTAATAACATTTTTTTTTTTTTTACATTTTACAGCATGAAAATGTAGTAACTCCAGTTAAAATACTTCAATGAGTCATATTTGATGTGATGCTGATTTTGTATATTTCTACTTTTTAATCTATAAGGCAGTTGGAGTAATGAATATATATCACAATCACCAGGCTGTTGGGCACATTGCACAGTTGATTGTATAATCACATGCCTGTTTTTAAAATATGCCATCATTGTCCAAACTGTGCCTGGGTTCTGTTGAAGTACAGTGGAACGCTGTACACATACATGCATTTCTTTCTTCAGCTGGAGACAGAAAATCATCTTGTTAAAATGATGTGAAACCAATGAAAATAAAGCCACAGCCACAAAATAGGATTCACTAACTGAGGGGCTTGTTTTTGACTCCATCAGAGTAAACACCTATAAGAGCATACATATGTGGGCAATGCCAACACCAGTTGCACCTGTTAAAATTAAATTCAAGTGCTTGCTGCACAAGAACATGTTGTGTGTGACTTGTCTCCCTCTCCTGACAAACCAGGTGAACCATGGAGGGGAGAAAAAAGCCCTAGGGGAATGGTTCTCAAACTTCTGTATAATAATAACCTGGACAGGGGTGGAGGCATAATTCTTGTTAAAAATAAATTTTTTTTATTCCCCTCCTACCCTTCATTTTGCTAATTCTTTCAGGTAATATTTTCATAGGTAGTTAGAATCACCTTTTGCGCATTGCTGCCTTTAACATTTAAAAAAATGTTTGTTGATTTTAGAGAGAGAGAAAGGGGAATAGAGATAGAGAAAACCATTGATGTGAGAGAGAAACATCAATTGGTTGCTTGCCATATGCACCCTGACTGGGAATCAAACTTGCAACCTAAATATGTGCCCTGATGGGGATCAAACACCCAACCTTTTGGTGTACGGGAAAGATGCTCCCATCAACTGAGTTACATTGGCCAGGGTAAGGATCACTGCCTTTATTTTAGAAAAAAAAGTTTTAGTTCCAGAAACAAAGCTTTGGAAAATGAATAGGGCTTTGGCCAGTGTGGCTTAGTTGGTTGGAGAATCATCCTGTAGCCAGAAAGTTGCAGGTTCAATTCCCAGTCAGGGCATATGCCTAGGTTGTGAGTTTGATCCCCAGGCCAGACACAGATGCATGGGTCTTAGAGTGAATGGAATGCAACTGGTTGATGGTTCTCTTTCTCCCTTCCTCTCTCTCCAAAAGCAATGAAAGAATGTCCTCAGGTGAGAATTAAAAAAAAAAAAAAAAGGATAAAAATTAATAGGACATCACAGGTCATCTTTCCTTATCAGTCAGAAAAAGCCAACTTTTTGCCAACCTAATTTTCTCACATGCACTAAACTTACTGAGAACTTGAGATATTAACAATAGTAGTGGACTAACCAAGGACTGAAATGCCTCTCTAAAAATCCAAGTTGCTACTAATGGGAGTGACTGCAGCTGTGATTGGTGGATGAGCACCAGGTGCTGTTTGAATTTCCTCTAGAATTTGAGGCCATTTAGTTTAACTCCTTCATTTTATAGATAAAGAAACTGGTGTATTCTCTAAAGTGGCAGAGAAGGAACTTAACCCCAGCTCTTTGGATTCTTTAAAAATTACTAGTTTTACTTAAAAAAAAAAAAAAAAAGTAGTGTCTGCAGTGTTCAGTCTACCACACGTGCTTTAGGGTCATGTTCTCTTGTGAGGCAGCCAGCCTGGTTGTGAAAGAACCTAAGAATTTTCTTTGCACACCTTTATAACAGGAGTGCACAGTGATGAGATCAGGAGACCTGAGGCTGATTCTTTAGCCCAGGCCAGGGAGCAGGACACAGCAGCATGTGGGTGGGTGACTTCCTCAGGTGACTTCATGCTGAGCATGCTCTGAGCCGCACTATGGAGTCACCTGCCATTGCCCACCAGCTTCTCTCTATCCCAGGCTCATGAGAGGAGCTAGGACGGGTCTCCCTGTGCTGGCTACACTGCCACTCTCCCCATCTTCCTCCTACTGACGGCATCACTAATCCATCATGATAGTATTTCAGCAGAGTCGTTCCCAAAACAGCTCTGTAGGCAGCCACTTCAGATAATCCAGTCATTGTGAGAGAGGTGACTTGTTTGCAATCCTGTTTCTGAGTGATTTTGTCAAAGTGTAATTCTAAAATTGACATTCAGAGTATGGCTTACAAGATATTGAAGAGGGCAGGAGCACTCAGTTAGGGCTCTGAAGTGGACTCCCCATAGCAGCCTGGGTGCACCATGCTCACCTCCCAAGTAGGCACACAGGTTCCTTCCCATTGTACCTCCTTCGGTCCTCTGTGTGTATGTGTAACACAGACCCATGATAACCAGCTGGAGCTGTAGGTTCACTTTGCATCCATAGAACAGAGTGACCTCAGTGACGGAGATCAAACTGATGTCCTTGACTTTCCTGGTACAATTCTCAACCAAAGGCACTAGCTTGTTACCAACAGAAAATATAAAAGCTTATTACTTCAAGTGTGGTCCAAGGACCAGCATGTTGGCTTCCTTGGGAAAGGGTTAGAAATGTAGGATTGCAGGCCTCATTCCAGACCAACTAAAACAGCAATTCAAATGTTAGCACATGTTCATGGATCACTCAGGTGATTTATATGCACATGAGAGTTTGAGAGGCACCGGCTTAGAAAACTCACTATATAGCACAATAACTTCAAGCTGATTAACATTTTAGGGGTCTCTTGTGTGCCAAGAAATATTCACTATGGAGTCTGACCCACAGCAATGACATCAGCAGGGGTAATAGTGATATAGCAGATTTCCGCAAGCACATGCCAGGCCTAGACTTCCAAGGCATGCAAAGGCACCAGGCCAATCATGGCCTGGTTTGTGAGTCATGTTCTGGAAAGAAAACTCTGTTCTTATTTTGTGCAGACTTTTATTGTTCTTCCTTCTTTGATATTATTTCTTTCATCCTTTTGCATTGCTCTATGATGCCCTAATATCTAACTTTTAGAATTTCTTCCAACCCCTCTGGTTGCTTTGGGGTTTGTCTGAGCCTCTCCATTCCCATTTTCATTCTCTTCCCCCACCTTCCTGCCAGCTGAGGGTTGTGCCTGAGGCCTTGGCTTGGCTTTGCAGAGTACACAGAAGAGGTCTTTCTCCACCTCAGGTGTTGTGGACATGCTTTTTTTCCATTCAAAATGGCCAGAATCTTAGTTCAAAAGGCAAATAATAAGATCTGAAGTAGAATTGTAAAGTGGACCTTATTTGCTTATAAGAGAAGACAAAGTCTTATTTAATTGATCCCTTAATTGGAAATCTTTCATTTATTCTGGAATGCATTAACAGTCTATTGTGATTTCCATCTAAGAGGACATTGAATAGCCAAGTGACAGATGCCAACTCTATGATTATTAACCAGGTGACACAACCTCTAATCTTTCCTTTGCAGAAGGATGGCCACTGTAGCCTGCCATCTTGGAAGACTGCTTTTCCCAGAACTGAGCAATAACTACATCACTGTTACTTCTGCCAATGTCAAACTCCATGAAGTAACCATTTGATTATGTCCTCTTAGCCTTTAGAAAAGTTATTAAAAGAAATAAGACAGGATGTCTCTAAAGTCTGTCTAGCGAAGAAAAGATGAGCTGTTGAACCAGCCCCATTTGCCTTTTCTGTCCTCATTCAGTTCATTAGCTAGGGGCACAGGGCACCCCACAGCTGCCACCCCTGGCTTTTGCTGGCTGCCAACCTCTGGGAAGGCAGGCCTCTTTAAATCTGACTAACCAAGTCTGTGGATTAATTATATTTCCTAAATGCAGGCACCATTAAGAACCTGTCATTATTTCCATTAGAAAAGATTAATGTGTGAGTAATCATCATTGCCAGTTGTACCAATGCTCCTGTGTGCTTTCCCCCCTGAGGGTTATACTGGGTGAAGATTTCCACTCTTATAGTGTTTTTAGATGAAACTGTATCCTCCTCCACTGTGCAACAAAGCAGCAGCCACTAACCACATGTGGATTTTCACATTTAAAATAAATAAAGATTTACTTCCTCAGTTGCACCATCTGCGTTTCAAGGACTAAACAGCCACGTTTGGCTCATGGCTACTGACAAAGGACACTTCCATCATCACAGGAGACTCTTTCAGACAGTGCTGACATGGTTCAGGAGAACTTAGAAGGACATGGTTTGCTGAGTTTATGGGCCTGGGTTTAAATCTCATTTCTCTGAAGTAGCTGAACGACTTTCGGCAGGTCATCTGACTTCCTCAACAGCTCAGCTTCTGCATCATACTCCTTGCAATGACAGGGCAGTTGTGAGGATTAAAAGAGAAGGTCCTTCTCAGAGTGCCAGGCATACATGCTTACCCAGCGTTACCCTCCCTTTTCTTTACTGGTAGATCACCTGCATTGGTGGAAACTTGGTCTGCGCTTTGAGTCTGGCCAGGAGTGAAGATCACCTCTCAGTGGTGGATGAGGAGAATTTGCAATGTGTTGAGATTCTGACTGTGATGCCTGCCCAAACACAGTGAGGGACTTCTGGGAAAGGGACAGCTTGGGTTTCTTCTGCACAGGCTACCCAGTATCTCGCTCTTCTATGCTTTCAGTCATTGCCTGCAACAAGCTGGTGTATCACAACAAATGTTACTAAAATAAGACACCTAAGCCCAAGTTTCAAATGAATGCTTATATAGCTCAGTGGTTCTCAAATTTAATGAACATCAGAATCACCTGGAGGGCTTGTTAAAACACATTCTGGGCCCCTCTCTGGATTTCTGAGTTCGCAGGTGTTGCGCAGCTGCACTTGTATTTTGGAGCTGGAACACCTTTATTGACAAAGATGAAATAGATTGTCTGTACTGCTGGGCTACACTGAGGAGGTCCACACACACATTCTTGAGGATGTAAGTGTTGCTTATAGTAACAATTGTGATTTAATTCTCAAAATTAAAAAAGATGAATAAACACCTATTCTGGATCATCTCAAACCAATTGCAGTATATGATGTTAGTGTCTGCTTTTTGCACTTGTATTTACAATTACATTATCATCAAATGATTTCCAGACTTGGCAACATTTAGCTTTTGATGTAGATGTTTCTCAACCTGGATTCTGTAGACGTAGTTGGATATACATGTAGGAGTCCTGGAGTCCCTGTATTTGAGAAGCAGTGGCCTGGTGGAGCCCCAGCAAAGGTAAAGTCTTCCCAGTGTTTTCCCCTGGGAGAACTTTCCCTGGCATTTTGAGTGGAAAGATTTGTTTCTGTGCAGAACTTCCCCTCCGCTGGAAGGCCCTTTGGCATCTCTGGACCTTGCCAATTAGATGCCAGGTGGTGCTCCAAGTCATGTGATAACCCTAAACCACTTGCACACGTTTTCAGATTCCCCTGAGTTGGGGGAGGGGGTGGTCAATATTGCTCCTTTTTAGGTGAGAACATTTGAGAGCTTATAGGTCATCAGATTTGCCTTAAGAGAGCTTGGCCCCTGCCCTTGGCCTCCCCAAACTTTGTGTCTCTCTTTCGTTACTTCCAGGCTATCTATAGCAGACTGAGAGGGCCCATCTTCAGACTCTTTTGGTGGTGCCATCTTTATAGCCTATGAGTCTTCCCCCTGCCCCAAAGGACAGCAGCACTAAGAACTTCCTAGCTGCATTTTAAATGTGTCAGATGGTAGGTAGTCAGCCTGGCCTCTCTCTCTTCCCTCCCTCTTCCACCTTGCCCTTCTTTTCCAGCAGTCACCCCTAGAAGAGATTATCTCCAAGTACCCCCACTGCCCTGACCATGATGGCCAGGAAGGAGGCAGGAAGTGGCATCTGCTGGAGCCTTGCCTCCTCTATCACAGGGAGGTGGGGGACCAGTGCCCCTTCCCACAGTAATGACAGCAGGAGGCAGCAGCCTGGGAGGCTTGGAGCCCACATTTCTTCTCTTGCTTCTTGTCCCCCAAATGCTCCATCCCAGAAAGAATCTGAGTCAGTCTCTTGTCATTAAATTAGTTCCTGCCAAACTATGGCAGATGTCAATGTAGCTGACCAATTATAGTTCCACCTGCTCCCCACTCCAACAGGCAAGGGGAGAGCATTAGGTAAAGCTCAGAGAAGGCAAGATGGTTCCATGCCGACAGCCCAACGCAGCTCAACAACCCCCCTCCTTTCACTCCTATCCCCACCCCCACACCACCCCATTCCCTGGCTAAGAAGAAGAGGATGTTGGAAGGATTCCTACTTAACCCCTGATGGAGTAGTTCAGGATCACTGGCTTTCACTCCCTTGTAGAAGAGCTCAGAGTCATTGGATTTAATGCTGCCCTAGAGCAAGAATACATCCCTTTCTTTTGAGAAACACTATGGCTTGGCTTGCACATTCCTAGAAGTCACAGTTTTTCTGAGGGCTTTTCCCTAGTGCTTTCTTTGCTGGGCATGCTCATTCTCTCCTGGTTTCTGTCCCTCATACAAGTCCTTTGGTTTATCTTGTTTCTGTGAAATAGGTGGCACTTGCCCAATCATCAGGGGCGCCTGATGACCCCTACTCCTGGAGCTTACAGAGGCTGGACTCATCTTGGAACCCTGCACATCACTCCACAGGGTCCCAGGAATCCAGGTGGTTTGGACCCTGATGCCGTAACCCTACTCCTCTCTGTGACTCAAGGTCCTGGACATCTTAGTTCAACAGCTCACCTCAGAAAACACTCATCATTCAGAAGGCTAACATGGGCTCAGGGCAGCCCAGGCTACCTGCTGACTGACTTCCCTTTCTCTCCTCAGTTTTACTTTTTGTTGATGAAGGGCCTTGCCTTCAGTTTGTAAAAATGCAGCACCTGTAAAGCACAATAAAATGCAGTATGCCTGTATTTTCATCACCCAGCCTCAATAATGATCAACTCATAGCAACTCTAGTTTCTTCTAAATGTATCCCCACTCATTATTTAGAAGTAAGTCTAACATACTATTTCTTTTCAGTATGTGCAAAGGGCTAGATAAGAACCTTCTGTGGTGTTAGAGTGTCCAGGATGCTGGGGGTGGCACCTTTAGGTCTTCTTTCCATCCACTCCCCCCTAGACCCTACCCTTCCAGCCACATACTTTGTTCACCCAAAATGTTACTTTTTTTTTTAATTTTCATCTGTCACTTGGTTTCCTCCTGTTAGACTTCTTATCCTCCAACCCCAGCTCAAGGGCCATCTTTTGTCTGGAGCTTTCCTTGAACTCTCAGATGGAGCCTCATCAGTCTCTGCTCTGGGCCCCGGAAGCATGGAGACACCTATTTGGAGCATTTATTTATCACGCAGGGGTATATTACTGATTGTAAAATAGACACTGTTGTAGGGGTGTTCCAGATCAATATTAACAATTTAACCCACATAAAACAACTTTTGAGAGGTTATGGTCAGGGGAAGTGGGAGTTTTAAGCCACCCAGTTCCTAAGCTGGGTAGTCCAGCTCCTTAACCCTCTTCTTATGCTTGTTCTAGCACAAGGCTTGCATTTGTTATACGTGTGTCTTCTTCGGCACATTATGAATTCTTTGAGAACAGAGGCTGAACTTAGCTCTCCTTGGGTCCCTATGCCAGCACCTACACCTGACACAGTGCCAATCGAGCAAGTACAAGGAACTCTTGCTGGTCATTTGGAGAAACTAAAAGTTGCAGACTTTTCATAAGGCTAGCTATAGTTTTCACAGGGATCAGGACTTTAGGTTAAATAGGATTCTTAGCCTTTTTTTCACTTAATATGACTGCCTGTTATGAGACACTGTTATTGTAGTGTGGGGACCCCTGACCCACAGAGATTCCTTGGTGCTGCGAATGAAACACAAGACTCCGCAGGCAGCTTGTGTTAGGGGAGAGAAGGCCAGCTAATGTTTGAAAGACAAGAGCCTCTAGTACTTTTCTCCTAAGGTATTTATTGAGTAACAATGGTGTGTGGCGGTGCATGTACATGTCATTGTGAAAAAAGGATATTCTATAGAACAGGAGTTACTATATTTATACAATTAACAGAAGAAACACAGAAGTCTTGTGCCAGGACATGGTCAGTTAGATAAGGAGACTCCAAGGACTCCAGGTGGCTCATTAAAAATAGGGAGGATAAGGTTACATGTGGATTAATGAAAACAAATCAAGAAAGTTTGCTAGCTTCAAAGATTGTATCTCATGGCCAAATTCCCACCAGGGTCCTCTGATCACAGCATAGGGGCTTGTATGTGCCCAGCCTTCCCAGTTTTCCGGTTGGGCCTTACAGACTTGGCCTGGCCCTCATGGGGCTCCACACCCCACTGCCATTCCAGGAGAACCCTGACACTAAAGGATGCTCAGTGACTATCACCTGGGAGAGCACACTTCCTGAGAGGTTGGAAGGAACGTGGGCCTGGGGTGGTTTTGCATGTGTAGTTTGAAAATGCCTCCAGGTGTTCCTGACATGCCCTTTGGATGCAGCCTTTTGGTTGAGACCCATTGAGCTGGAACACTAGGGTGAAATGCTAGGTAACAGTCCAGAGTAGACTGAGAATTTGAGGATTTTGGAGGCAGGGTCTTTCCCCACCTTCCAGGTTCTCCTTAAAGACTATCCTTGAACCAGGCCACTGAGAATAAACACCATTAGTTTCCTTGTGGAAAAGATTTTTTTTCTTTTCTCCTGATATCTGGTGGATTGCCACTGGAATTGATTGCACATTTGAGGGAACCCTGAGAGAAGAAGGAAGGTGAGAATGTTTACAACCTCTCCTGACATGATTCTATTTTAAGGACTTGGGTCATTAGCTGCTGGCAGCAGATAGTATGCATAGTTTCCTGCAGTTTGTGACCAAATTTGGGCATAACTATTTTTTTTTTCCTTCCTGAAGTGATTGCTATTATTTACTGAAAATTCCATTAGTAAAACCTAGCAGCAAAAACCTTTCTTTTTTTCCTGCACAATTCTCACTAATTTGAAGCTAATTATTCACTGTCTGGCTATAATGTAAATAATAACTTAAGCCTTTTAAACAATAAGATTTATCACAGTTCTCTATCAGTAAACCCTTAACCCTGCTACCTGGTGCATCATGGCTGGATATGTAAAAACACCCATGGCAACATGGGAAACCCCTCAGGGATATTTTGGTTATTGCAGCGAAGACTATACACAAAATGAAAACTAGGCCCCAATAACCAGTTCTACTGGTTATTAGGTTAGTCCTCATTTTACTCATTTATAGGTCAGGCTAGATTGTGACAATTAAATTTCTCTTGCATCCCAATGGGACTGATCAGTAGAGGCTGCCTGGAATGCTAGGCTACAAATAGGGAAATGGTGCTGTGATTGATTGCTGATGTTTATCATGGTGAGGGAGCAATAGTGGCATAATTTACCAAGTGTTTGCCAACTCTGGGTTTTGCAATGCCTTAGGTATATCCCTATAGAAGTACATAGAATATGTTTAATGTGTGAGCTGCTCCTACAGGCAAGATTGACCCAGCAAAAGTTTAGTACTTCAGTATGTTATTCATAGGTATACAGTAGATCACCAAAGTCTCCAAAAGATGTGGGAATCCTGGGAGCTTGGGCACACCACAGAATTTGTCATGCTTTGGATAAGCCTGACACCTAGGCTCAAATGGAATCCAAACTGGTTTGTTGTTCTAACCAAGTGAGGCTTTTAGATCCCGATGCCACCTGGCACATAGCTGGATGAGGGTAGGTGGGGGACTGGGATCAGTAGCATTCTAGGAAAATGTGTCTATTAGAATACTGAGACCAACAGTTATGATGCTTGTAATCATTTAGAAAGTGTTCATATATCCAAAAAGGACCCAATTTAAGATATTTTGTCTGTCTTAGAGAGCTTATATAACTTAAGATCACATAAGGTGGGAGAAGGGAACTAACAGATACTAAAAGCCTACTATGAGCCAGGTACTTTATGGAGTTACAATTCACTTACTCTTTCCAACAACCCATGGTTGGGTAGAAATACAATAGTATTATTTTACAGACAAGGAACAGCTGATGCAGAGTCATTAAGGAACTTGACCACAGTTGCATAGGAAGAGGTGGACCAAAGTCAATCTTTCCAACAGCTCTGGACTCTGATACTAGCATACTTTATATTAAGATTTCTGTATGTTTGGAAACTGTCAATGCATTTGTGCTCCAGTATATTGTCATTTATGACAACTAGAGAGTATTTTTAAAAAGCCATTAATTATAGAGGTGATTATAGGTAAATTGCTAATGTAAAAATTTGTATGAATTTTTTCTTTTGTAGTTTATTTTTACAAACTGTACCATGATAACATGCAATAAAAATTACTCATGTGAGGACTTCCAGTCATTAAGGAGATGTTGGTAGACACACTTCACTTCCTCATGCAACCATGAAATTACAACCAGATCTCAAAAACAAATAACACCAAGAAACATAATAAAGTCAAGTTGTATGGAAGTCTGACAACCAAGGATTTAAAGAGGCCACATTCATCCAGATGGGTAGGATAGGTGGAGTCATGAGATGGGCAGAGAGTGGTGTAGATGGGTAGAAACTTGGTGTGGCATGGTGGTGGTAGTGGGATGCAGTCCCATATTCACGTGTGGTGGATAAAAATCAGGAGGAATACCTTGGGAGTGAGTATTCCAGCCCCAGGCCAGACTGCACAGCCCAGGATTCTGGCACCAGGAAGATAAATCCCCATTACTTCTGGCTGTAAAAATCAGTGGGGGTTGGGGTGGCAAGAGAAACTGCCAGTTTTCACCACTTAAGGACCAGCATGGACTTAGAAGTATGCAAACCCACCCATTTTGGGTTTCACCACCAGGGCAGTACCTGGAAGAGTGACAGTTGCATATGGGAAATGGATGAAGTGACTGGAAATAGGAAGAGTGCCAGGCAAACTTCCAGAAACCAGGCAGCAGAATTGTCCCCTCTCTAAGCCTTTCCTTGACACAAAGCCACAGAACAGCGAAGCAGATCATCCTGCCTGGAAAATACTGAAGGCTCTGCCCCATAAAACTTAACAGGTGCATTAAGACAGGGAGTCAAAATAGCTCTACCCAGTATATAGAAACAAGTACAGAGAGGTTGCCAAATTGAGGACACAAAGAAATAGGGCCCAAATGAAAGAACAGAACAACCCTCCAGAAAAAGAACTAAATGAAACAGAGATAGCCAACATATCATATGCAGAGGTCAAAACACTAGTGATAAGGATGCTCAGAGAACACACTGAGTACAGCAAAAACATAAGGGAAGAAATAAAAGTTACACTAAGTGGGATAAAGAAAAACCCACAAGGAACCAACAAGAGTGAAAAAAAGGAAGCTAGGATTCAAATCAACCATTTGGAACATAAGGAAGAAATAAACATTTACCTGGAACAGAAAGAAGAAATAAGAATCCAAAAAAACAAGGATAGACTTCGGAACCTCTTGGACAACTTTAAATGTACCAACATATGAATAATAGAAGTGCCAGAAGGAGAAGAGGAAGAGCAAGAAGTTGAAAACTTATGTGAAAAAAATAATGAAAGAAAACTTCCCTACTTGGCATCTTTGCCAAGATAGGCCTAGAAGTCCAGGAAGTCCAGAGAGTCCCAAACAAGTTGGAACCAAAGAGGTCCACACGAAGACACATCATAATTAAAATGACAAAGGTTAAAGATAAAGCATCTAGAGAAAAGCGGAGAGTTACCTACAAAGGAGTTCCCATAAGACAACCAGCTGATTTCTCCAAAAAAAGTTTGCAGGCAAGAAGTATTCAAACTGATGAAAAGCAAGGACCTATAACCGAGATCACTCTATCCAGTGAAGCTATCATTTAGAATGGAAAGACAGATAAAGTGCTTCCAAGACAGGGTAAAGTTTAAGGAGTTCATCATTGCCAAGTCCTTATTATATGAAATGTTAAAGGGACTTATTTAAGAAACAGAGATCAAAACTATGAACATTAAAAAGGTACCAAATTCACAACTACGAACTGAATTTAAACAAACAAAAACCAACCAAACAAACAAATCTCAAACTAAACTAAGGAAACAGCCAGAACAGGAACAAAATTATAGATAGGACAACCATATGGAGGATAATCAGCTGGTGGTGGTGGGGTAAGGGGTAAGGGGTAGAATCAGTAGGTACAAAATAGACAGGGGGATGTTAAGAATAGTATAGGAAAGCCCTGGCTGGTAGCACAGTGGATAAGGTGCCGGCCTATGAACCCAAAGGTCACAGGTTCAACTCCCAGCCAGGGCAACATAACTAGGTTGCAAGCCAGGTCTCCAGTCAGGTCTGTGGCTGGAGGCAGGTGAAAAGCAACCATACATTGATGTCTCTCTCCCTCTCTGCCTCTCTTCCCCTCTTTCTAAAAATAATAAAATAAAATCTTTAAAAAAAAAAAAGAATAGTATAGGAAATGGAAAAGCCGAAGGACTTATATGCATGACATATGGACATGAATAAGAAGTGACTGCTGGAGGGAATGGGAGTACTGACCAGAGGGGGAAAAAGGGAGAAAATTGGGACAACATAATCATAAAATATACCTAAAAAATTACTCATGTGAAATATTTTCCCTTACAATTTTAATAAATCAGTCAAATACATACCACAATAGAGTTTTTTAGTTGTTGTATGATTTCATTTACTTATTTATTTAACTTAATTTTATTTTTAAAAGATTTTTATTATTATTATTTTTTCAAAAAATACTATTTTATTTTTTACTTTGAAAATTAGAAAATATAGGTTCAGGCAAGTGATTTTAAAAAAAATTTTAATTTTATTGTTGTTGTATTACATCCATCCCCAATTTGCTCCCCTCTGCCCTCTTCCCCACCCACCCACTCCCCCACAAAGTCAATCCCACATGTTGTCCATGTTATTATTTTTTTTTTAGAGAGAGGGGAAGGGAGAGAGGCAGAGAGGGAGAAAAACAGCAATGTATGGTTGCCTTTCACCTGCCTCCAGCCATGGACCTGGCTGGAGGAGACCTGGCTTGCAAGTTGATTATGTGCCCTGGCTAGGAATCAAACCAGCAACCTTTGGGTTCACAGACTGGCACGTTATCCACTGTGACACCAGCCAGGGCTGTATGATTTTAATAACACACAATTTTAAGATGAGGCTATACACAGAAGTAAGTTTAAAAAATAGAATCGAAAAGATTGTAAGAGAATTACAAATCAACTCTATCAGGACTGCTGTGCTTTAAAAACCAGGTGTTCTGTCTGCAATGAAGCTTTGCTGTGGTCAGACTTAACAACCAGTCCTTCAAAAATGTTGAAGGCTTTCTGTAAAAATATAGCAGAATACGTGCAAGAGGCAACCCATTCATGTAGCTCTCAAAAAACAAATAAACAAAAAACAGCAGAATATACTTGTGGATTTTATTTTAGCATTATAACAGAGAGCAATCTATTATAGAGTGTGAATGAAATATTGATGGCTCAATCATCTTATCCTGTCACAAATGGTAAATCTGCTGATTAGTTGAGTGACTTTTCAAAGCCCAGGAAGATGTTATAGAAATATTGTGGTAAAGAAGTAAATAAAATTCATCATATTAATACATTGTTTGGTTCAGGTATGTTCTATAATCACTGGGATATGTTGTATGTATATGTAGTTTAAGGTGTTTGAAATAAATCTGACTCAAATAATCTGATTAAAATTTGAATGTGTAATTTATATTAGACCTGTTAATTTTAAAGGTGTAGTGGACTTTTACTTTTATTGTTTGTAAATTATATTTAAGTGTTTGTAATAACTTGGTTTACTGTATTTTAATAAAGTTTAGCAGATTAATAGGAATTGTTTAAGTGCATAGAAAGATTTTGGGTTTTTTTGTTTGTTTGTTTGTAAGTCAGTCAGGCTTTTGGAGTGGTTGAGAGAATTTGGTATGTTCAATGTGTAAAATTTCAAAAGTGCCTGGGAGAATTTAATTAATAAATTGGGTTATTTAGAATTTAATTTTTTAAGCTTGTCAGTGAATTGAGCATAATCAAAGAAGTGGCTATGAATTCTCATTTTTCCATGCAAGTATTACATTTAAAACTAGAATTCTAAAATGAACTTAAAGGCTTAGGGAACACCTGGCTCTTGAATTTATAAATTTAATATATTAAATAAATTAAAATACAATTATTACAGAAGTCCTTTTAGTGCACAGGTTTCCCTCAGGCATTTAAAAGCTTAAGTGACCTGAGTAAGAATGCAGTAAACTGCCTGTATAATTAATGGTAACTCCTGCCTTCCATTCCTTTGAATTCTTGCTGTGTCAATTCTTGAGTTCCTGCAAGTCCCTGTTGCTGAAGGTAAGGGGTATTCAAAAACCAAAATGACAATTTTACTTTGAGTCAATTTTATTACTATTATAAATTTCACACAGAGAAGACTTAGTTACCTAAAGTAATAGTCTATGAGTTAATTACCAGTAGTAGAAGCTCAAAGGTGTGGAAGGTTTAACATGAACACAGTAAAGAAATTCCCTTTATCAGAGTCGTCCATGTGACAGAAACACGTTATTCCAAACAGTCTTTGTACAAATAAATACAGTATTCAGTCTATGTACAGACATATTCACAGAGAATAAACTTATGCAAACTTTCCATACATCTCGCTCTCCAGTGAAAATTGCTCATAACCAACAAAACACACATAAAATGACAAAAATAATTTGGAATTGCATCAACTGGATTCTGATAGGGATAAAGATAGGGGCTCAAATGCTTCTTGAAAATGGAGGCAAACTAGGGAGCATAAGATGACATCTGTCCCTAAAAAGATCCTTTACAAAAATGGCATTCTGATATTTTTAATGTAACCTGACTGAAAAACTGTTGGCATGTTCTAGGGCAAATGTCTATTTTGGAGTCAATGTTGACATGTCTGTTTTAAAAATGTGCAAAGACCAAAAGTATAATTGATCTATTTTTTAGTGCTAGCAGCAAATTCATGATCCCAGGAAGGGGGCTTTTGCTCTTATTTTTGATGACTCTTTGAGACTGCAGATTGCTTGGAGCGGGAAGCTGTTGGAGTTGTTCAAACACAAGCTAGAAATACCCCGGGCTAGCCACAGAGCACAGGCATGGCCTGTGTGCAGGGTTCAACACGGCAATATGCCAACAGAGGCTCCCTCTCCTGGGCGGAGTGTCTCTGCCCTGTGGGGAAACCCTTCAGACCACAAAACAGTCCTAACAGAAACATCACTGGCTATGGGTCCAAGCTGTCTTTCTCTAGGGCAAATGGCTATTTATGTAGAAAATTGATGGGGTTATCCAATTTAATATACGTGTTTATTCTATTTCAGTAATTTAGTTACCCAGTTGTGGCGAGCATTTCTAGGCTATTAATTGGCTTTTGTTCCTTCTTTTAACTTTCACTCAAATTAAATGAAGAGTTATGATAAAATGAGACACTAGAGATTTTAGTTGTGGGGACATCTGTGTATACATCTAATATCTATCGTACTAGCTCAGAAATAGTGTATTTTAGCAGAAAGGGAAAAAGCCCCAATGCATTATGAAGTCTGCAGTTTTATATGCCTTCTCATGGAAGGCTTTTTAAATTTAGGTATAAAAAATTATTGATAAGTTGTATATCTGTCTATGCCATTTTTATAAGGGAACTTCTTAGATCCATCCTATGTTGACATAAACACTGAAACCTTAAGTTTCCCAGTTGTATATTTGCTAAATATACATTTCACTCTCCATGTGGGTAGAT
The DNA here is from genome assembly GCA_004026585.1 of Noctilio leporinus. Classification (NCBI taxonomy): domain Eukaryota; kingdom Metazoa; phylum Chordata; class Mammalia; order Chiroptera; family Noctilionidae; genus Noctilio; species Noctilio leporinus. Next base: position 11,427 of record PVIW01012085.1, on the reverse strand, counting down.
CTTGCTTTACATAACAAATGGATTCCTGAAAAGTAATAAATATACAATTTTTAAAAAGGAAGATTTTAAATATAGTATCAGAACTTGCTATTTAAAGGATCTGTGTAACAATTTATATTGAAAATGAAGAATGCTTTTATGAAATAAATATTTTCTTTGATCTTCAGAGTTTTGTTAAAGTACACATCTAAAATTTATGTAGATTAGGATTGTCTAGGATAATAATTTAATGCAACAAACAATACAAAACAGGAATGACTCATGGACTGCTTATTAACTGAGTATATTCAGAAGCCCTGAATATATGCATTATTGGTATTTTATGGCTTTAATTAAGACAATTGTCTGTTATGAAGTGCTATAAAGTGCAATATTAAGAAAATTACAAAACCCAAAAGGCATCCATTGTCCTTCAGTTTTATCCTGATGAGAAGAATTGAAAATTTGTTTAATTAAATGGCAAGGAATTATTTACTCAATTCACGCATGTAATTTCATCTTTGAAACAAGTTTATTTAGGGATTCAGACTTCATTCATTCTTTTTGTGTGTGTGACATGACTTTAAATACATCCTCTTCTGCTTGGTTGAGTGTTTTAGAACACTGTCAGTCCCAAGGCCTTCATTACTTACAGATTTCTTATAAAGGAATATGCAATGCAGTGTGTAAGAATGCAGGAGCAAATTCCCATCCTTTTGGTGAACTACAGCCTACTTTCCTGGGCCAGGACATGCGTCAACAACCTTCCAATTCCCATCCAACCTGTCACACAAGGAAGTAAATGCACTGAAATACTAAGTGATAAGAGGCAGTCCAACCATTTCCCCCGTTTTCTCTTTAAAGTAAAAATACAAATTCCCTTTGGTAAATCAAGGCAGGTAGGTGCCAGTTCAGAGATTTTGAATGATCTCCAGTGGTGCCTCCCCCATTCTGAGTTCTTTGTGGCTGTGGGATTATAACCTTAAAGTGAAGCCCTTGAGCTTGGACTTTCACTGAGCATTATGCTAGTGCTGCACCCAGTGTTCATACTTTTCACTGGAGTATAAATGCCTGTTGCTGCACTTAAGAATATTTCTGAGACTCTACTGTCTTGTGATTGTGAATTCTGTTTAGTTTAGTAGCCACTAGGAGGGACCCCACCACCAAGAATTAGTCAATTACACAAAATGTAAGGTGACTGGGGGTGGGGGTAGGAGCCCAGCACTTTTGAATATTGACATTTATGAGATGGAGAAATGCTCATTACACTCACCAAGTGCAAGTAAACTGGGGATGTTGATGGTGAGAACCTTGAGGGGGAGTAAGAACAGGGTCCAACCTGGACTTGAAAACTGGATGTGGAGTTAGAAATAAACAGACTGAGATTTCATAAGGCCAAGTGGCTTATAGTAAGGTAAGATCTATTCAAATGCATTGGGGCAAACTGAGAAATGTACTGGCTTCATCCAAATGTCTTAGAAGGAAGACACAGGAGTCATAGGGAACACAAGAGTAACGTGAATTAGCAATGAAGTGTGACCTAAAAGGTAAGGGCAACAGAGGGGTGCATAAAAAGGGAGCAAAGTGTTAGGTTTGGGGCTGTAGTTCAGCTGTGGTCAGATATTATCATTATGCTATGATTAGCCATAGGGGTCCATAATTTAAAAGCAACATGTAGTGCTTCAAAAGGATTAGTAGAGAATCATAAAAATTGTTAAGAAATTTAGGAAAGATGACACAGAAATAAAAATCTAAAGATACTTTTGATGAAAATAGAGTGACAGACATAGTGGTAAATCCAGTGCCAGGGTAAATAAGAAAAAGCGCAGTTCTTTTGTGCCAAAAAGAAAAAAAGGTTTAAGTCACTAACATGAAGGGCTTGATTTCACCTGGAATGAGACTTTCTGATGCTGAAGGTTGTTAATATTAGTAGTTGATGGAACTGGGTTATAGCAGGAATATCTATGCTAAGATACCTCTCCCACCAAATTGTTCTCCTTTAGGTTAGGCAAGAAGTTGGGCAGACTCTTTTAACAGAATCAAACCTTTAGCAAAATCCATGCAAACCCATGTCCCTCTATCAGACTTGGATATTTATCTGTTTAAAAAAAAATATTTAGGGTGTTTCAGTCTGTTCATCAATCATTTAGCAAAAGTGCTTTGGTTTAGATAATTTGATGTTGCACAGTCTCTCATACATTTGAACAACTCTGTACCTGATCATAACAGGGTCATTTTTGCCTCTCAAAGATGGGCTCACTTGTGGATTGGTTTGTCCTGTGTAGCTCTTTCTCAGTCTTTTGAAAGAAAATTGTCACCAGATTAAAGATCACTGCGGAATTCAGGAGGTTCTGACCAAGACGTATCCCCTGAGTGTGGGAAGAGATGTAAAATGGCAGCACACACATTAATGCGGGTCTCGGTGGAAAGCAGACATGGGTGTGTCTATGATTTCTACAGATGCCCACATTCTCCATTTGCCACAACCCAGTGAAGTGAAAGAAATATTGTGATGATGTAATGCTAAGTAATGAAGTGTAGCTGGCTCCGAGCATGCCCCTTATTGCTTTTCTTGTCTGCTATACATTTCAAATAATGTGAAGCTGTGAGATTGAAAAAGCAACACAAAGATACAGAAGCAAGAAGCTAAAGTTAAATAGACAGTGAATCAGGGGCACATTACTTATCCTTTCTGAGGCCTTCTTGAGAGGGATTTTTTTTTTTTTTTTTAAATCTGGGACATACGAGGTCTGTCCTTAAAGTATAGACCATGCAAACTGTTTTAATTATAGTGACATTGGCTTGAAACTTTCAGGACAGGCTTCATACATCTGTATAGGCTCTCCTCTAATTGGTTAAAAAAAGCATGAATTTTGTAATTATTTTAAACTACATAGGGATATATATCACTGTGACACTTGCTTTCTTGGGAATCCCAGTAAAAGTAAATTAATTTCTCCTTTCTTTCCTTTCCTTATTCTTTCTCCCCCACCAAACTCTTTCTTAATGACAAGCCCTAATTGAAGATAATATTGCTGAAAAAGTTATTAGAGATGAGGGTGTGTCTCTTAAAAATATTAAGCCAGGCGGTTATGTGAGATCTGGCTTGCAAGAATGAGCATTAGCTTCTTCTACAATGAGCTTTCAGGAGATAGTTGATTTCTCCAGAAATCTTCCTGAGAATATTTTCCCTTTATTTCTTTTAGAATAGAGCTGCTTCTTGTAATATGGCCACTTAATTAATAGAGTAACAATCTGGGGCAAGTAAGTGTGGTATCCTCATAACTCATAAGGTGTGTGTGTGTGTGTGTGTGTGTGTGTGTGTGTGTGTTGGTAGATGTAAGGAAAAAAGGATACTGAAGTTTTTTGAAATGCTCATTTTCAGGTAGGTAATCAGACCCACATCAGATATTTCAATGTGGTAATTTCAGTAGAACACTTAACAGAAGTCTATCTCCTTCATCCTACTGTCTGCCTGACCAGCAGGTCTATCTGTTGTCATCTCTTTGGTCAGCTATACATTCAGGTGGTGTGGGAGGGGGGCTTCCCTCAGAGCTCATCTCCTATCTCCCTGTTGCAGAAGAGACAGTTTAAGAGCTGTGAGCAATGGTGGATAGCTTGCCAATCCTCTCCCTGCCCAAGAATGAATGTACATTAATATTATCAAACGTCTCATCAGCAAGGCAGCTGTGTTTTGCTGAAAAGGCTCCAAACCACCTGATTCATGTCTTCTCTAGTAAGTAAATAATAATGGACCTTGTCAGGTGACACCTGTTAGAAGCCTTACAAAGCATTTTCCCTAAATATGAAATGGTCCCTGCCTCTTTTTATAATCTTCCGAAAAGGTTTTAGGAAAGTCTTCTGCATCTGCCAAATTGATAAACAACCTTACCTCTTATCCCCAGCACATGTACTGTATGTACCTTCCTGACCTGTCCTGCTGGTCCAGCTTATGTAAAGCCTGGAGGCTGTGTGAACACCATTTAATCTGTGGCCCTAGTTCTTCAGAACTAGGCAGGTTCAGAGGGCAGTTAGACTCAGTCTGGACATTCCCAGGTGCAATTAAGAAGGTTCTGCTTGGGCATTCCCCTGTCTTAAGGCTGCCAATGGTGACAAGGGAGATGACAGCAAGCAAGACCTGCTTGGTTTTCTGTGGCTTAATGGGACCTATTTGGTGTGGTTCATTTATTTTAGATTTAGCAGTAAGAAACTGGATCTTGCATTTTTGATATTTTATATCCTGCTTCAGGGAAGTGAAGAGAGTATCTGCAGTCTGAATTTTTACCCCTGTACTTTTCTGTTGTGTACTTTTTGCCTCTCCAGTATTAGGGATATGGCTGGCCATTTTCTGTAGGGCTGTAACTCTATATACTTGGGATGGGAGAAATATATGGAGTGTGTACATATGTGAATGTTGGTAAGTGCAGGGGAGGCCAGGGAGAGATGTGCCCTTTGGTTGTTGGTGAGCACAACTCTCCCTTCCTTCTTGATGGCAAACTTGTGCTTCCTGCTCTTGAATCCTGGATGTGACTGGGGCAGAGGGTGATGATATGATTTTTGTGTATGTACATATAGACCTGGTATAAAGATATGTGTGTGTGTGTGTGTGTGTGTGTGTGTGTGTGTGTATTTGTATATGTATATACACAGGCATGCAGAAAGGGAATTAGAAATGACTTACTTAGGAAAGAAACTATGATGTGGAAAGTTTTTTCTTATGTTAATGATCTTAATGCTTTTAAATATCTACTGTTGTATCCCAGATACTTCTCTCTGGATTTATCCCATTGTAGTACATAACCTCACAGACACATAATGAGGGGAAAGTGTGGCAGGGAGAAGGTGCCTATGTACTGGCCTGTGGGGAACCTGCAGTTGTGGTCATGCTCAGTGCCTGACATTGAGGTGGCAACTGGGTCTTGAAATGTTGTCTTCTCAAGTACAAATTTTCATTAATAACCACAGCATTCCCTATGAAATGGAGCTCTCCGGCAAGTGAAAGTTCCCATGGCTGCTTGGATGAGTGTCTGCTGTGATGGGAAATAATGGGGAGAAGTGAGGAGGCAAGGGGCATCAGGAAGTGCTGGAGGAAGTACAGGGCTGCCCCGGACCTCCCTGGTTTCACACAGCCTATCTGTAGTGGAGTCCAAGTCACCTATCTGAACCTTCTTTCAGATAACAAATGAGTCAATAATGCATATGGATGCAAGAACCAACACTGCTCCCCTTCAAAGTCATGCACAGGGGAAACAAGTAGAGTTTTAAACTAAAAGTTCACTTATTCGTTTTTTTTTTTTTTTTTTCACTCAAAGGAACTGGCACAAATTTTGCCTCAATGCAAAATTTTGCCCTTGCTGAATGAGATGTGGGTTTCTCTCACACACTGAAAACCAGACTCTGCAAAGTTGAAGAGACCTGCAAGCCAGTTTCTTAGTGGTGCCACCTTAACTTTCTGCTTCCTCACTGGGCCACCACTTAGAAGTGCTTTCAGCTTGTGGGTGAAGAGCAATGATGGGCACTGACTATTACTGTCACGCCTGCAGAGTGAGCTGAGGTTTTGTGAAAGAAATACTGAATTTGATCTGAGGCTGTCATGTGTCCCTTCTTTTTTCCAGCTATGGGTTCTGCATCCTGTCTTCCTCTGTTAGGAGGTACGCACTTACCACAGTCATGGCAGCATTCACAATAGACTGGAGACAAGAACATACATGGTACAGCTCCCCATATGTGGTGTGTGTCAACTTTGATTTAGGATGAGTGCTGATCAATGAGCCATCTTCTACCTTTTCAACTGATCTTAGGAAAAGCATAACTTGGGTAAATGAAAGACTGTGTATTTTTCATCAGTTTAGTTTGTCTACTCCCCCCCGCCCCCGCCCCCATAAGTTTTATTTTCTATTCAGGTATAGCTGAGAAATCAAACAGGTGTCAAACCGACCCTGCTGGCACGGAATGAGCAGAATGAAAATATGCCATGAATGCCAAATAAAGTCAGAAAATTGAAACCTTGGAGTGACTTGCTGGAAGCCATTGTGAAGATGCTGCTGTCTCTCCAGTGTACTGTGTAAGCTAGAAAGAGTCCCAGATAGGGTCCTGATGGCAGGAGGGACATGGCTGTTGCATGAACTTTAACTACATCCTGGTCTTGGCATCACTAGACATAGAACTCAGAAACCTTCCTGAGGTTTACAAATGCCTTTCCAAATATTTCTAAGCTGCCTCAGCCCACAAAGTTATTGATTGGAGTCAATTTTATTCTATTTAAGGAATAAAGATTTCTTCAGACACTGAAGCCCTTTATGACCGACCACACTGGAAGATGCTTTAAATAACTATACCCTCACATTCCCATTAGGTGGCAAGTCTCACTAAGTGCTCTACTGGATGGAATTTCTTGTTATATATTCAGGCTCTTTTGGCAGCATTTTGATTATATGTGAGCCCTTAGCATCAAAATACATCTAAATGACAATCATAGCTAAACTTGCCTCCCTTCTTTTGATGATAATGGGACATGCATTGGAACAATACAGGTTCAGCTTACATAGTTTCACTGTCCTAAAAGAATGCTAATTTGGTTTGCAATCATAGTTTCTATTTGCATGCAACCCTGGTTGCTTTCCCTTTGCCCTAGACCAGTATTGATCTAGTATGGGTTTTACCTCTGTCTATCTTGAGTAACCCTGTGGGGTTTGGTGAGTGCACCCCAGAGTTGGGGTGGGCAGAGAGTCTTCCCTGTTTGGCATGTGGAAATGTTTTGGAGGGCCCAACTCAGGGTCCCTACATACCCTCTCCACCCAGCCCTCTCTCCTGAAACCTATTTCCCTAAAACATCCACCTTACCAGGCAGGATACCAATAAATCCACGGTAGGCGGAAGGTCACAGCAATGATTCCATTAGTTTACCTCTTTCACTTAAGAGGATAAAGCTCAGACAGAAGGTTGATGCCCCTCTTCAAATAGGTATTGTAAATATACTAGAGCTATCCCTGAAAAGATGCATTTGTATTTATATATATAATATTATATATATAACATTTCTTTCTTTGCATTTGTATACAGGTCTGTATTACTCTATAGGCATGGAAGGAGAGGTATAGTACAGTAACAGGCAGGGTGTGTTCATGTGCATCTATTTATAATATGTATATTTTACATATATATATATACACAGCCTCTGTCATTGTTTGCATCATTACAATGAATGTACCTCCGACCAGCGAGGAGTACCTGTCAGTGGTGCATGGAGAGAAGCCTCAAATGGACAGTTCTCTGTGTCTTGCATGAGGCCATTTCAGTGGGGCAGGGTGGATGTGGTCTGTGACATGGGTGGGTCCATTGTGAGTCTGACCCTCCTGGTGTCCACCAAGGGGGGCTACTCCACATGCCAGCTGCCTCTTCTCCAGATGTCAAAGAGCCTAGAACCCAGAGTAGGGAGGGGCTATCAAGATATGGCTTTTTGGACTAGATGGAGACTGGGCACATAAGAATTTTGTTTTCCAGGAGGACGCTGACCACAAGGAACACGAAGTAGAGGCCAAACATGATGAAGCCCAGCAATTTGTTCATCCGCCATTTGCAGCAGGCAATGGAGAGGATGACGAACAGCAGCATGATGAAGAGGAGGACGATGGCGCAGAAGAGGCCGTTGCTGCTGACGGCCACAGGCTGGAACCTGTGAATGATAGTGTACAGGAGCCAGGGCAGGGGGAGCCTGTGAAGGAGAGAACAGGGTTGGTAGGGGAGCTGGCAGGCATTTTGAAGGAGGCCTATGATGAAAGATGGAGCTTCTTGGAATCTAGAATTGAGAAAGGGTGGTCTTTTTCTGCCCATTATGCCTTGGGCATGTCCAGCCCAGGAAATCATATAAGAAAGTCAGGTAAACTTTAAACACCTCTGTTTCCTGACCAAATTGGACAGAATGGACAGAATTTGTTCTATAGTTGAATAAAATCAAAGATAGGAACTCAGGTGATTTCTGAATTAGATTTGAAATAATTTTGTTTCTTTCCTTGTTGAGATAAAAATGCCACTCTCAGGCCTAAAGAGGTGAACTGAAGGATTTGGGTGAGAGAAGAAGACAAGTGGAGAAAAGATTGGGAAATCAGCAGTGAAAATGGCAACACCATTTTTTGAAATGGAGAGACAGAATAGCAATGACTTAATTAATAACCTAAAAATCAAGTGGAAATAAACGATAATGGTGGAGCCAATGCAATATAGCTGCCTGGAGTTTATGTTGGAAAAGATGGGACAGCCTTTTCACTAAAAAGTGACCTTTCTGAAAGATTTGAGGAAGATAGTATCTTACATTTGTGTTTAAAAAAAATATTATACAGGGTGCATGTGATAAAGTGGCAAAATTTTAGTAAAATAGACATACCACAAAAGTGTTATATTTTGAAATAAATTTATTCTTATATGTAAATACATAAACTTAGTCATTGTTTTTTAAATTGTTCAAAAATAATCTCCATTTGCTGCAATAATAGACTCGATTCACCTTCAGAATCTGGAGCACACTTTAATTAACTTTTCTTTGTCTATGGACATTATCATGTTTTAAATCTTAGCTTTAACAGCTTCTTTATTGGAATGCGGTTATTTATTTACCTCTCTCTCACAAATGCTGCATACATAATAGTCTAAAGGATTTGCATCTGGTGAACTAAGTGGCCAGATTTCCTTTGACCAGAATTCAGGAACATTGATACCGAGACATTCTTACACCTTTCTGGTATTATGTGCTGGTGCACCATCTTGTTGGAAGATAAAATGATGGCCATTTGCAACTTGATTCATCCATGGCACAACTACTTCTCTCAACATCAGCAGTCACTTTCAAGCCTTGTGGAAACAAATGTGGGGTCATAATAGCTCCTTCATTGATGACAACACCTAACACTATCACTGTAGCAGGAAATTTTGTTTTCATGGCAATTGGGACTTCATTAAGATTCTCACAGAGCCACTTGTTGTTTCTTTTGTTGACTATTTGGTCCTGCTGAAAATTCTTTGCATCAGAGAAGAAAATCAGAGGTTTTTTTTTTGGGGGGTGTGGGGGGGTGGCGGGGTTCATTATTGTTAGCAGTTTCCTTATTTTTTCAAAGCACCTTTCCTTTGTCTGCTGTGTCATAAACTGGCCTCTTCTAAGAACATACAATCTGTATCTGATATCTTCAGCACTAATCTTGCGAACCATGGCATCCAACATCTGCAGTTCTCTTGCTATGGAGCGCATTGATTTTCCTGAATCTTCATTGATTTCCTGGATTCTGTGTACAATATCTGGTCTTGTGCAATCCTTGTGTTCCTTATGGGTCTTCCTTGTTGGTGCGGCGACATCAGGATCAGCATCATACACCTTCTTCACATTGTAAACTGTACATAAAGGGCTGTTATTGAAGTCTGCAATATCCTTAGCAGTTGGCCCTGCTCGCAGTCCAGAAATTATGGTTGATCTAACATCGTATTCCTTCAACATGATGGTTGCTCTCAGAATTTAATACTTTACATCTGAAACAATGATGTCAAATAATAGCCTTAGAAACATGGGTTTTCAAAATTAATAAGAAACACATGGAATAAGGAGATGCAAAGTTATTGCCAATTTATCACGTGCACCCTGTATATTCTCATACTGGTTCTTTCCCTTTGTATTTGACTTTTAAAATGCGGTAACATCTTTTGTTTCCTAATCAGGATGGAGACTCTACAAGACATCAGAAAAGCTGGCCAGGTGCACCACGAGAGTGGCCAAGGACTCCATGGAAGAGGTTTGTGGCTAAAACCACAAGACGCGGTGGTATGTGCATCCCCAAGTGGCTAAGTGAGACTCAGCCAAGTTCTACCTATGGAGCCCAAGGATGGAATGCTGTTTAGGGAAACAGGAACCCAGACACACAGCAGGCTGAACTTTCTGCACAGCCTAAGACTAAGGGAGATTCATTTTTGGCCTAGCCTCAGCAGTGTGGAAGGGATAGTGCTCTTTCCAAACATAAACTTCTCCAAAGGAAAGCATATAGCTTGAGAGAAATAATGAGGTGAAAGGGGAAAGGGGGTTTATACATCTGTCTCCTCTGCTGGAGACAGTGTGCATGAGAAGGTAGAGCCCAAGTGTTATCTATCTTTGAAATCCCAGGGCCAGGTACATGTAGGCCCCCATCCAGGGGCATGTATACCTGGGCCAACCTGAAGTAATTGATGTGACAGCCTCATGGTGATTATTTATAGGCACTTTGCCAACTGGAGCCTGGTTAGGGATGTGCTTACCACAGTGGAGATGTCAGGAGGGGTAGGGGTCCACAGGGCCATCACAGGAAATAAGGTGCAATTCCAGCTCTCTGAAGGAGTGGGGCAGCACTGGACTCAAAAAAGGGGAGGGAAGTGCCTGGTGGTGATGGCACAAAAACCTCTCCTGGGCCTTGTTCTGGGGAACACTTCTTTCACACTTCCCAACACTTGTTAAGCTACACACACACACACACACACACACACACACACACACACAAAACACACACACACACACACACACACACACTATAAATAGGTAAAAACTCTTTGAGGGAAAAATGACATTTTTCATACCTTTGACCTTAAATTAGTTCTACTGTCAGGAATCAAGCATAATGAATAATTCAAAATGCAGATGTAACTTTATCAGACATGATAACTTCAGTGTTATTTTGAGTAGTGAAAAATTTGGTACACCTTAATTTCTAATAAAGGGAACTTGTTAAATAGCAAACTATTAAGTTGATGTAATATGATAGAGTTATTAAAAGCCAAAAATCATGAAGATGCAGGCAAATACTCATGATATAATTCTATGTTTAAAATGAAGAATACATATAAAAATAGCAATGCATTTTTTGCAATGCATTTTTAATCATGTGAAATATATATGAATTCAAAAAGGGTGATGGATTATCATTGATTTTGATTTATGTTTTATATGTATTGTCTAAATCCTTTACTGTGAGTATGTATTAATCATAAGCGAAAAGAAAATGCAGGCAAGACTATAAACTTTTACATTCAATATATTGCCAAAGACTTTGTAAATTGGTGTAAAATCTTAGGTAAAACTTTTGGAAAAATATACATCAATAGTCATTAAAATGTTCATAATATTTAATTTATTAATGTTTCTTGAAGGAATTTCTCCTACTTTAAAAAAAAATTTTTTTTTTCATTATTTTTAGAAAGAGGGGAAGGGAGAGAGGCAGAGAGGGAAAGAGACATCAACGTATGGTTGCGTTTCACCTGCCTCCAGCCACAGACCTGACTGGAGACCTGGTTTGCAACCTGGTTATGTGCCCTGGCTGGGGAATCGAACCTGCGACATTTGGGTTCGCAGGCCGGCGCCTTAACCACTGTGCTACCAGCCAGGGCCGAATTTCTCCTACTTAAAATAATTAAAAGAGGATATTTTTCTGTATAAAACTG
>PVIW01012084.1:0-33953 GCA_004026585.1 Noctilio leporinus | reverse complement strand
CATGTCCTTTTTCATACTGTTGTAGTTCTCAGTAAGTTCCTTGTAACTTCCCTGGAGTTCTTTGTAATTTCCCTGGAGTTCTTTGTAGTTCTCCTGGAGTTGTTTACCGTGTTCTTTGATGTGGCTGAGCTCACTGAGCTTCTCTATCATCAGTCTTTGGAATTCCTTATCTGATATTCCAGGTGCCTCTGTTTCATTTGTATTCTTTCTGGGGATTCTTCGTTTCCTTTTGATGATGGACAGAATCTTTTTTCCCCCATTTTGGGTGTCTGTTCTTGCTTGCTCTTTATTTATTTATTTATTTTTGTTCTTTTCTTGGGTTAACCTGCTTTGCTTCCTTGCCTTAGTTGAGCACCCTTCTGTGATAGGAGATTTGTGGAGTTCAATGTTGTCGTCTCCCAGATTTTCTCCACTTGCTGTTCTTGGTGTGTCCTTTATTTGGAATGTCTGGTTTTATTCTGGGCCTGTGGGCTTTTAGCAGAAACAAAAGCAAAAACAAAAACAAAGAAACAAAAAAAAACCAAAAACAAAATGCCAAACCAAGCCAAACAAACAAACAAAAAGAAAATTGCAGAATGAAAAAAGAAATAAAAATGATAATCATAATAAGAAGAAAGGGTTTAGATGGCTGTTCACCCTTAATAATCCCTGACTGGTCCAGATGGAGCCTGGACCTGAGGGCTTTTAGCAGAAGAAAAAAAGAAAAAGAAAGAAAGAAAAAAAGGGAGAAAGTCACAAGAGAAAGAGAAATCAATATTAATAAAGAAAATGTTTAGGTGTCTGTTCACCCTTTATGGTCTCTGTTTGGTCCTGGTGGAGCTAGGACCAGTGGGTTTTATCATGGAGAAAAGAAAGGAGAAAGAAAGAAAGAAAGAAAGAAAAGAAAAAAAAAGAAAAAGGATGGCGGGGAGAAAGCCACAAGACAAAGAGAAATCAATATTAATAAAGAAAGGTTTTAGCTGTGTGTTCCCCCTTTATGATTTCTGATTGGTCCAGGTGGAGCCAGAACCTGTGGGCTTTACCAGGAAGAAAAGGAAAAGAAAAATTAAAAAAAAAAATAGAGGAAGGAAGAAAAGAATAAAGAAAAGGTTTAGAAAGGCTGGGGAAGGGAGGAATACTTAGATTGAGCACTGGGAATGCGTTATAGTCACAGAGTGAGTAGACTTTAATTCGAGAGTAGGGGAGGGTTTTAGGTATTTAGGTGGATTGAGGTATGGGGGGGGATTAAGAATATGTGAGAAGTAACTTTTGCAAAGGATATGTTGGGTCTTAATAGTTCATATTGCTCTCAGTATAATTCAGGTGCTTGAGATTGGCAGCAATCCCTTTCCTGAGGCTGCCTCTTTTTCTTGGTCAGGACTTTACAGTCTATAGTCTATATTCTAGCAGGTCTTGGCGTGTGGCAGGGCCTCTGATTGTCGCAGTAGGGCTGATTCCTGCTGTCTGCCCCCAGGTAGGCTGGGCCTTCTGCAGCCTGGCTGGGTTTTAGGGCTGCTGGTGTTCTGGAGCCCGCAGGGAGCCCCGTCCCACTCCTGGCAGAGGTTCCTGCCCAGGACGTGCACCCAGCACTTCTGCAGGGCAGCCTGCAACTTCGCTGGTCCCTGTGACGACTGGCCCCTCCCCGCAGTTTCGGGAGGAGGCCGGGCCTGTCTGTCAACACTGTCCAGGGTCTGCCTACACTGTCTCGCCCTTCCGGGTGGGCACCACTCCTCCAAGCCAACCAGCTCTCCTCGGAGTCCTTTACACGGCCTCTGTGATGAGCCCCTCCAAGGCATGGGCGGTGCGGCCTTTGTCTCCGGCAATGGCGGGTCAGTTACCCCTGCTACTTGTTCCTGGCTCGCCCACTCGCCATTTGGAGTTTCCCGCGGGGCCTGGGGGCCTGTGTGGTTGAGCAGGGCTGGGCCTCCCCCCTGGCAGGGGCTTCTAGCTGCTGTTTCCCCGGTGGCTCAGCAGCTCCGTTTTCAGCCCTCTCGCCGCCCCGCCGGTGCACTTCCTGCTCCCCCGCTCTGGCTTCCAGCAGGACTCTTCTCCTCTGCCTCTAGCCCCGCGTGGAGCCTCCTCTCCCTGTTGCCAGAGTGAGTCTCTCACACAGTCCCTCCCCTGCAAGAGTTCAATTCTGCGTTCCCTACGGCATTTGCCCTTGCTGCCCTCACTTCACTGTTGAGACTTCCAGTCACCAGGGAGCCCGGAACTGGCCCCAGTCAAACGTGCCCCTCTGGGCAGAGCCGTCCCTGCCCAGAGCGCACCTCGGCCCGCCAGCCGGTAGGTCGGGAACGCCTCACCTACTGTCCTTCTGGCCTCTTCTGCCTCCTGGCTGTGGTCCCCTGTGTCCAGATGCTGCCCGTTCCAATTCCTAGGGTCCTGAAGATGTCTCACGCTCCCTATCCTGTCCTCTAGCTGCTTTGGTACTCGAGAACACCATCAGCACTGCTCTCTACTCTGTCGCCATATTCCCCTCTCTAGAATGTTTTGTTTATTGTGTTTTCTTGTTTTTTGTTTGTTTGTAATTCAGATATATATATATCTGAAATATAATATATTATATTTCAGATATTATTCAGAAATTATATATATATATATTATTCAGAAATTATATATATATAATTTCTTCAAATTTGTTTTTTAGGAGTGACTGACATAAAAAATATAATTGAGTACCACCATCACCATGGAAATGGCTTTAAGAGAAAACTAGTCAGATGAATATTATTGCTCCCCGTTTCAACCAGTAAATAGCTGCCATTGATAGATAGCCAACAACAGTCTGTCAGCAATGCTCAAGATATGTTACATAATACAACATGCCTGCTGAAGAGGGGAGAGGGATACTATCAACTAATTTGTGTCTACTTCTTGATTTCATCATACAAGACAAACACAAAAGCACCACCCATGCCTTGAGAGCATTGGACCATGCATGCACTCTTGAAAATGGCTTTGCCTCCTTCATCATGAGCAATCTTCCTCCAGCAGTGGAGCATGCCTCTATCCATGATATCAGTTCCTTTGTGCCCTGACAGCATCATCATTCCGTGATGAACAATGCCAAATGAAGACATTTGCTGTAAAAAAAAAGATGGGCAAAGGCCAATAAAAAATGAACACATGAACATGTGCTAAATATCATTAGTTGCCAGTGAAATGCAAACTAAAACCATAATAATATGGTACTTAACACCCACCAGAATGGACAACATTAAACAGGGTGACGAAATGAAATATTGATGAAAGCTGGAACATTAAACCGTGAGGTAATATAGTGTCTTTGAAAGCTGTGTGGCTGTTTCATATAAAGAGAAACTCATACAGCGCGATGCAGCAATTTCCACTTTTACCTAGTTACCCAAGATAAACAAAAATGTGTCCCTACAAAAGCCTAGACAGGAATGTTGAGTGGCATTATTCATAATATTTCAAAGATAGAACAAACCCAAAAGTTGGTTTATCAGCTGATTAGTATATAAAGTCATTGTAACATATTTATAGAATAGTCTATTACTTGGCACTAAAACGAAACAACTAACTGATATACGGTATACAACTATATAAATAAATCTCAACACATTATGCTTAATGAAAACACCAGACACAAAAGATTACAGAGTGTATCATTCCATTTCTATGACCTTCTAGAACAGGCAAAATTAATCAAAAGTGGTAGAAATAGATTAGTTGTTGCTTGAGGTGTGGAAATGGAGATTGGCTACGAATAGAAATTTCTGGGACAGTAAATGTTGTGTGTCTTGATCAGGGTGTTTACAGTAGTGTGTATACTTATCAAAACTTAGAGTGAACATTGAGTATGTATGTATTATTCTGTGTAAATTAGACTTTCATAAAATTGATTTAAAAAATTCCAGCATGGGTCCTAGAATCTGAATCTACTGGCAAGAGTGCCCTGCAGAGTCATCTTCTCTACAGTGTTATGGTTGGCCCTCAGCTGCATTTGCAACTCCTTTGGTTCCTATCTGATTGTAGAGTCTTAATTTTCAGATGCCACCTTGATTCTGTGAACCCTTCAATATCCTTCCACTTTCTTATTTGCTGTTTAATGTAATCAATTAGTTGCCTGTTGACTAATGGAGCCGCCTCTAGATATGTGGAAACTGTGTGATGCAGGTTCTAAATAACTCACTGGAAATTTAGGCTTTGCTCTTTGTAACACTAGCTCTTTTCATGATATGCTGTTTGGGGTTTAGCATGTTTTATTCCCCTACCCTGTGACAGTCTCCTACTTAGTAAGCATACCTAACTCACTGCATGTCTTCATCAGTGCACATTGGTTGACTGAGGCTTTGTTCCTCTTGCAGATGCAACTACATTTACCATAAGTGACTGTGAAAAAATAAGTTGGTTATTTATAGCATTTTTACACTTAGTATAATTCTTTTAGGATATAAAATAAAGGAATACACCGCTGTGACTGAACTGTGTAATCATCCAATTGATGAAGATCTGAGTATTCTTGGGATCTGGAAGCATTTTTTTTTTTTTTTTTTTTGTCAGAATACCAAAGCGGCTGCTAAGTAGATGATGATACCCTGCACAGACACATTAAAGCCCTAGTACAGTCCCTTAATCCCATCAGATTTGCAGATCTTAACCAGGTAGTCACCCAGGCATTTGAATTCCCTTTCAGCTCCAGCTTTGCCCACATCAGCTGCTAGACAGGTACATGCAAAATCAAGAGGATACACAAAATGCAAAGAGGTGGCCCCAGCGGCACCATCTGATGCCAGATTTCCTGCAAAGTAGCACCAAAACTGGGTTCTTGCCCACACCACCCAAGAAGATCTGCTTGTATTTATCTTTGAAGGCAAAGTTGAGAGCCTGGGTGGGGAAGTCTGTGATGACATTGGCCAGGTTACCGTGCCAGAAGGACAGGACTCATGTATCCCTGGGGATACAAACCACGCAGTCTATAATGTCATTGTATTGCTTAATATGTGGCGATTTGCTTGCTGGTGTGCTGCACCTGCAACAGCAGCTTGACCCACCTGATGGGTGCTATGGCTGTCTTAGAGATGACCGCAGCCACTCCAACAGCCAGGAAGTCCTTGATAAAGGACACAGCAGCACTGTCATGTTGAAAGGAAAGAAAGAGTGGGAGGATGCAGAACTAAATTCGTTACCAGCTGGGACTCCAGGGCTCGCGTGTTTTCTTATTCTTAAACTCAGAGATTTAATGGTTTAAGCAGTTCAAACATGATGATAGGAATAGTAAAGTGATTTCAAGGAGGAACCCATGATCATTCTTATGCTCATGTACTACACAGGATTTGTATATAGTTACTGAGAATCTTCGTAAACACCACAGAAAATCTTAGTTTCCATGAAAGCTTTATCTATGCTTTTTTTCTGAGCTAGATATTCCCATGTTTCTCCAAATTTATTTGGAAACTTAACAATATTCTACCAGAAATATCACTGATCTAACTAAGGGAAGCAATGGAAAAAGTGTAATTCATTGGTACATTTGGAACTTCACTGTTCCTTCAGGATTTTAAAGATTACTTGCTAGGTCTTGTTGGAAAACTAAGTGATTTCATCATGTAAGTAGTACAAACTTGGGAAAATGAATGTTAAACTAATTAAAATGAGAAAACAACAATCATTCTTAATATCCTAAATTTCATCATATTCATTGACAATTTTCAAAGATATCATAGAAAAAACTTAGTTTTCATTACAAAGTTATCTGTACTTTACTCCAGATATCTCCATGTTTTCCAAAATGCAGCCTAAAACTTTAGAATATTCTCTCCAAAAATATCACTGTTCTAAGTAGAGGAATCATTGGAGAAAGTGTAATTCATTGGCACATATGGAACTACACTCTTTCCTCAAGATTATCTACATTACATGCTTGGCCTTGCTGGAAAACTCAGTGGTTTCATAGTTTATGTAGTTTAAATGCGAGGATAGAAATGTTAAACTCATTTCAATGAGGAAACCACACTCGCTCTCACATTCTACAATAGAGTTCTACATACTTACTGTGAATCTTCACAGATAGCATAGAAAATCTTAATTTTTATGAAATAATCACCTAGGCTTTTTTCTATGCTACATATTCCCTTCTTTTTCAAAACTCTTTTTGAAACTTGACAATATTCTTCCAGAAATATCACTGATCTAACTGGGGGAAATGGGGAAAGTGTAATCCTTTGTTATATTTGAAATTTGACTATTTCTTCATGACTTTCAAAATTACTCCCAAGGATTTGTTGGAAAACTCAGTAATTTTATGGTTTAAGCAATACAGATGTGAAAAACTAAATGTCAAAATAATTTTAATGAAAAAAATCACAGTCATTCATAAATTCTACTCTAGATTTCAGGATATTCATTGAGAATTCTTAAATATGGAACAGAAAATCTTAATTTTCATGAAAGTATTATCAGTGCTTTTATCTAGGATAGATTTATTGACGTTTTCCAAAACTCATTTTGAAACTTAACAATTTTGTATCAGAAATATAAATGGAATGATACAACTGGTGAAACTTGAAAGAATGTTTAATTCATTGGTGCACTTGGAACTTCGCTGTTTCTCTAGGACTGTTAAGATTACTTCCAAAAATTTGTTGGAAAACTTAGTGATTTCGTGTTTTAAGTAATACAAACCAGAAAGACTAAATGTAAAACAGGTTATAATGAGAAAACTACAATCATTTTCACATTCTACTATAGATTCCAGCATGTTCATTCAAAATTCTCACAGACATCATAGAAAATCTTAATTTTCATTAAAGCTACATCTGTGCTTTTTAAAAAATTTTATTGTTGTATTACATCCATCCCCTTTTTGCTCCACTCTGTCCCCCTCCCCACCCACCCATTCCCTGCAAAGTCAATCCCACCTGTTGTCCATGTTCATGGTTCCTTTATACTAGGTTCTTGTCTAAGCTGCTCCCCTTCTCTGCCTCTCCTTCTCCCCTCCCCCCAAACCCGTTCCCCCTGACCACTGAAGGCCTATTCATTGTATTCATATATTTGGTTCTGTTTTGCTTGTTGTTAGTTTTGCTCATTATTGTCCCATAATGGGTGAGATCATATGATATTGGTCCTTCACTGACTGGCTTATTTCACTAAGCATAATACTCTCCAGTTCCATCCATGTTGTTGCAAAGGGTACAAGTTCCTTCCTTCTTTCTGCTATATAGAATTCCATTGTGTAAATGTACCACAGTTTTTTGATCCAATCATCCACTGATGGGCACTTTTATCTACTCTAGATATACCCATATTTTCCAAAATGCAGTCTGAAACTTTACAATATTTATCCATAAATATCACTGCTCTAAGTAGAAGAATCAATGGAGAAAGTGTAATTCATTGGTATATTTGGAACTACACTCTTTCTTCAGGATTTTCAAGATTACTTGCAAGGAGTTAATGAAAAACACAGTGATTTCATGGTTTAAGGAGTATAAACCTGAAAAACTGAATGTTAAACTGATTATGATGAGAAAACCACATTTATTATTTTATTCTATCTAGTTTTTAGCATAGCCATTGAGAATTCCCACAGATATCACAGAAAATATCAGTTTTCGTTAAAGTGTTTTCTATGCTTTTTTTCTACGCTAGATATTGCCTTGTTTTTCAAAATGAAGCCCGAAACTTTACAATATTCTCACACAAATATTACTGTTCTAAGAAGAGGAATTATGGGAGAAAATGGAAGTCATTTAGTACATATGAAAGTACACTCTTTCTTTATGATTATCTATATTACATGGAGGGTTTTGTTGGAAAACTCAGTGATTTCATGGTTTAAGCACAGCACAATCATTCTTATATTCTACTCTAGATTTCAGCATATTCATTGAGAATTTCAACAGATAACATGGAAACTCATAGTTTTCATGAAAGTGATATTTGCTCTTTCATCTACAGTAAATATATCTGTGTTTTCCAACAGGCAGCCTGAAACATTTCACCCAGAAATATCACTATTCTAATAAAGAAATTACTAGAGAAAATGGAAGTCACTGAGTACATATAGAACTACACTCTTTCTTCAGGATTATCTACATTACATGGTGGGTCTTGTTGAAAAACTCAGTGATTTCATTGTTTACGTAGTAAAAAAATTAAGGATAGACAAGGTAAACTGATTTAAATGAAGAAATACTCACCCTCACAGTCTACACTAGATTTCCCCATATTCACTGAGAATCTTCACAGATATCACAGAAAAATGTAGTTTTCATGAAATCATTATCCGGACTTTTATCTATTCTACATATCCCTTTGTTTCCAGAAACTCATTTTGAAACTTAAAAGTATTCTACCAGAAATATCACTGATCTAAGAAGGGGAACTATTGGAGAAAGTGTCATTCATTGGTATATGTGGAACCTCACTGTTTCTCTAAGATTTCCAAGATTACTTTCAAAGAGTTATTTTGGAAAACTCAGTGATTTCAAGGTTTAAGTAATGTATAACTAAAAAATGGAATGTTTAAATGATCATAATGAGAAAACTGAAGTCTTTCTTACATTCTACCAAAGATTCAAGCATATTCATAGAGTTTCCACAGATACCACAGGCAATCTGAGTTTTCATAAGAGAGTTATCTGTGCTTTGATCTACACTACATATTCCCATGTTTCCCAAAAACCCATTTTAAAATTTACAATATTCTACCAGAAATGTCACTGATCTGACTTTGGGAAACATTGCAGAAAACATAATTCATTGGTACATTGGTACTTTATTTTGCTTCAAAATTTTCAGGATGACTTGATAGGCCTTGTTGGAAAACACAGTGATTTACTGTGTAAGTAGTATAAACCTGAAAACCTGAATGTTAAACTGATTATATTGAGAAAACCACAGTCATTCTTACATTCTAACCTAGATTTTAGCATATTCATTCAGAATTCACACAGATATCACAGAAAATCTTAGGTTCCATCAAAGCCTTATCTTTGCTTTTATCTACTCAGCTATCTCTTATGTTTTTGAAAATGCAGTGTGAAACTTGACAATACTCTTTTAGAAATATCACTGTTCTAAGTGGGGGAATCATTGGAGAAAGTGCAATTCATTGGTACATTTGGAATTTCACTGTTTCTTCAGGTTTTTCAAAATGATTTGCTAGAACTTGTTGGAATACATGGTTTCAGTAGTATAAACCTGAAAAACTGAATGTTCAACTGATTATGAGAGAAACACAGTCATTCTTACATTCTACACTAGATATTAGCATATTCATTCAGAATTCTCACAGATATCACAGAAAATCTTCGTTTTCATTAAAGGCTTACCTATGCTTTTATCAACTATATTACAGGGTGAGTTTTGTTGAAAAACTTAGTGATTTCATGGTTTAAGGAGTACAACCATGAGGATAGCAATGCTTCATTAATTTTCATGATGAAGCTGCACTCATTCTCACATTCTACACTAGATTTCTACATTTTCACTGAGAATATTCATGGATCTATCAGAAAATCTTAGTTTTCATGACAGCATTATCTGTGCCTCTATCTAAAGTAGGTATCTTCATCTTTCTTAAAATGCAGTAAAAATGTAGTCTTAAACTTGACAATATTCTTCCAGAATTTATCACTGGTCAATCTAGGGGAAACATAAAAAAAGTGTAATTCATTGGTACATAAGGAACTACACTCTTTCTTCAGAATTTTCTATATTACATGCTGGGTCTTATTGGAAAAGTCAGTGGTTTCATGGTTTAAGTAGTTCAAATGTGAATATAGAAATGCTAAACTGATTAAAATGAAGGAACCACACTTACTCTCACACTATACCCTGGAGTTTTACATATTCACTGAGAATCTTCACAGATATCACAGGCAATCTGAGTTTTCATGAAATCATTACCTGTGCTTTGATCTATGCTAGATATTGCCATGTTTCTGAAAAATCATTTTGAAATTTATAATATTCTGTAATATATTATAGAATATATTATAGAATATATTCTATTCATATTAGAATATATATATATATATATATTCTAATATGATCTGACTTTGGGAAACATTGCAGAAAATATAATTAATTAATACATTTCTTACTTTATTGTTTCTTCAGGATTTTCAAGATGACTTCATATTTTTAAAATATAAACCTGAAAGCCTGAATGTTAGTTTGATTACAATGAGAAAAACCACAGTCAATCTTATATTGTACCCTATATTTCAGCATATTCATTCTGAATTCTCACAGATATCACAGAAAATCTTAGTTTATATTAAAGCCTTATCTGTGATTTTTATCTACTCAAGCTATCTCCATGTTTTTCCAAATGCTGTCTGAAACTTTACAATATGCTTACAGGAATATCACTGTTCTAAGTGGAGAAATTATTGGAGAAAGTTTAATTCACAGGTACTCTTGGAATTTCAATGCTTCTTTAGGGTTTCTTTTTTATTAAATTTTATTTATTATTTTTAGAGAGAGGGAGAGAGAGGAAGAGAGGGAGAGAGACATCAATGTATGATTGCCTTTCACCTGCCTCCAGCTAAGGACCTGGGTGGAGACCTGGCTTGTAACCTTATTATGTACCCTGGCTGGGGAATCAAAACCAGCAACCTTTGGGTTTGCAGGCCAGTTCCTTATCCATTGCACCACCAGCCAGGGTCAAATTCCATATCTGATAGTTTGCTTGCCTCTGTTTCATTTAATGATCTTTCTGGGGATTCCTCCTTTCCTTTTGGTGATGGACTGTTTCTTTTTCTCCCCATTTTTAGTTTTCATTGTAATCCAATCAGACTGTGATCAGCTGCCAGGCTAAGGAACTGCTAGGCTGGAAGGATTTATTCAGTTATAATCTTATCAGTCTGTGATTCAACACCAAGCTCAGATGCAGCTTGGTGTGACAGACCAATTCAGTTGTAAATCAATAAGATCAGAGGGTTCAAAGATGGCCACAGAGTAGAGAGCAGTGCTGACATTCTGGCATTCTCGAGTACCAGAGCAGCTGGAGGATAGGATAGGGAGCAGAAGATGTCTGCAGGTCCCTGTGAATTGGAGTGGTAAGCATCTGGACTCTCTGGGGAGCACAGCCCAGAGGCAGCAGAGACCTACTTAAGAGAAGGTGAGATAGTTCTAAACTGGCTGGCAGGCCGAGGTCGGCTCTG
This sequence comes from Noctilio leporinus, assembly GCA_004026585.1. Lineage (NCBI taxonomy): Eukaryota > Metazoa > Chordata > Mammalia > Chiroptera > Noctilionidae > Noctilio > Noctilio leporinus. Next base: position 22,836 of record PVIW01012084.1, on the reverse strand, counting down.
GGCAGTGGTGGCTCTACCCAGAGGGGCATCTCTAACTGAAGACAGCTCCAGGCTCCCTGAAAATAGAAATCTGAACAGTGAAGTGTGGGCAGTGAGGGCAAATGCTGGAGGGAATGAAGAATTGAATTCCTGCAAGGGAGGGACTGTGTGAGAGCCTCACTCCAGCAACTGAGAGAGAGGAAGCTCCTCACTGGGCCAGAGGAGGAGGAGAAGAGACCTGTGGGGAGCAGGATCAGGGGAGCAAGGAAGTGCCCCAGCCAGAGCAGCGAGAGGGCCAAAAACAGTGCCTCTGTGCCATTGGGGAATGGGTGTCTTAGAGCCCTGGCAAGGTGGGAGGCCCAACACCACAAACTCCCAGCAGCACTTAGGCTCCCACAAAGACTTGAAGTCCTGCTGCATTGCCACAGGGGAGAGGGCAGCTCAGAGCCCCAGTCAGGGGGAAAGGCCCAGCCCTGCGCACCCACACCAGTGCACACCCCCAAAGAAACTTGAAACTACCCACCCTGAACTTGCAGTTGGTGAAACTGGCACACTCATTGCAGGCAAAAAAGGTTGGAGGGGGTGGAGGAGCATTAGCCAGCCAGCTGTGCCTCAGACCCCCTGGGGAGCCAGGCACTCTCACTGAGGCAGTGGTGAAAAACTCCTCAAAGAGCTGGACTGCCTGGAGAGTTAGCCTTCACCCAGGGGAGAAAGGCACTGTTATAGGACAGGGGCTACCTCCTCCAGAAACTGCGGAGATAGGGCCAGCCATCACAGGAGCCAGCACGGTTGCAGGCCACCCCTCCCCTTGGAGCCAGGTGCCAATTTCAGGCAGGAACCTCCTCCAGGAGCTGGAGGGGGAGAAGCAGCCATAGACCTCACAGAAGCACCCTGCAGGTCTTCACACAGAACCAGTGATAGAAGGGAGGGCCCCAGAACACCAGCAGCACAGAAACCCAGCTAGGCTACTGGAGGCCCAGCCTACCTGGGTGCTGACACTCAGAATCAGCCCTGACTGTGACAACCATAGGCTGTGCCACTCCAACACCACACAGCTAGACTATAGACTGCAGAGACCTGACCAAGAAAAAAAGGCAGATTCAGGAAATGGATCGCTATTAATCTCAAGCACCTCAGTTACACTGAGAGCTACATGAACTATTAATTCTTAACATATTCTTTTCAAAAGTTACTTCCAACCCTCACAATTAGTGCATTTTAAGTAAATACTGTTTATATCATAGTGTATCCCAACTCACATATTTTTAATCCTCCCCTATCTCAATCCACCTAAATACCCAAGACCCTCCTCCTACTCTTTTTTTTTTTTTAAGATTTTATTTATTATTTTTAGAGAGAGGGGAAGGAAGAGAGGCAGAGAGGGAGAGAAACATCAATGTATGGTTGCCTTTCACGTGCCTCCAGCTACAGAGCTGGCTGGAGACCTGGCTTGCAACCTGATTATGTGCCCTGGCTGGGAATCGAACCAGCAACCTTTGGGTTTGCAGACCGGCACCTTATCCACTTATGCCACCAGCCAGGGCTCCTACTCTTGATTTAAAGTCTACTCACTCTCCAACTACAATGCATTCCCAGTCCTCAATTTAAGTATTCCTCCCCTCTCCAGCCACCTTAACCCTTCCATTTTTTTTAATTTAAAATTTTTTATTTATTTTTTACTTTTCTGCTAAAAGCACACAGGTCCTGGCTCCACCTGGACCAATCAGGGATCATTAAGGGTGAACAGGGAGGTAGATGCGGCAACTATATATATAGGCTCACTCCTACTTGGGGCTTTCTGATTCTCCCTCTCCTCATTTCTATAGAATAGATAAGTTGGTTTTCTCTCTCATATTCCTACTATCTTTGCTACTCTTCAGCACCCTTCAAAAATATCTATATTTTAGCTAACTTAATTATTTTTTCCACTCATATAAGTCATAGCATACCTACATCCCTATTAAGACTGGCTCAGTTGCAGTTGAGGGTGTGATTAAGAGCAGGGGTGCCTTGGAGAGTATGGGTATATAGTTACATTTATAGGCAGTCGAAAGGTATATTAAAAGAGAAAGATATCTCTGAAGATCTGGTTATTTTGCCTGGGTTAGTGGTTCTGTTTTAGAAGCAGCTCAAAAACAGTGTATGAGAAAGGATAGAAGGAGTGACTCTCAATGAGCCAACTGGATGGAGAGGAGCAACATACAAAACCAATCCAAAATACAACCAGACAGCCCAAGTTAATGACATAAAGGCCACCCCAAGAGCAACAAGTGGAGAAAATCTAGGTAACTGCAACACTGAACTCCACAAATATCCTAACACAGAAGGGTACTCCACAAAGGCAGTGAAGCAAAGCAGATTAATCCAAAAAACAAACAAACAAAAAACAAGCAACAACAGACACCCAGAATAGGGAAAAAGAGAATAAGTTTATCACCAAAAGGAAAGGAAGAATCCCCATAAAGATCATTAAATGAAACAAAGGCAAACAAAGTATCAGATATGGAATTCAAAAGAATGATGAGAGAGAAGCTAAATGAGCTCAGCTGGCTCAAAGAAAAGTATAAACAACTCCAGGGGAACTACAAAGAACTCCAGGGAAGTTACAAAAAATTACTGAGAGCTACACCAGCATCAAAAAGGAATTAGAAACTATCAGTAATAAACAGGAGGAAATGAAGAATACAATTTCTGAATTGAAGAATACAGTAGAATAAATCAACAGTAGGGTAGAGGAAGCAGAGGACCAGATGAGCAAGTTGGAGGACAATGTAGACAAATATTCCAAGAATGTACAAGAGAATGAATAAAGGCTAAACAAGAATGAAGAGGATTTAAGAAAACTATAGGACAACATGAAACATAATAATATCCATATCATATGGATATCAGAAGGAGAAGAAAAACAAGGAATGAAAAACCTGTTCAAAACAGTAATGATAGAAAATTTCCCTAACATGATGAGTGAAAACATTACGCAATTTCAGGAAGCACAAAAGATCCCAATGAAGATCAACCCAAACAGACCAACTCCAAGGCATATTATAGTTAAAATGGCAAATTTCAAAGACAAAGAGAGAATCCTAAAAGCATCTAGAGAGAAACAGGAAATAACATATAAAGGGGCTCCATTAAGGTTATCAAATGATTATTCAACAGAAAAAATATAAGCCAGAAGGGAATGGCAAAAACTATTTCAAGTAATGGGAAACAAAGGCCTGTAACCAAAAATAATCTACCCAGCAAGGCTCTCATTCAAAATAGAAAGAGAAATAAGTAGTTTCCCAGACAAAAGAAGACTAAAAGAATACATCTCTACCAAACCAGCATTGCAAGAAATGCTAAACGGTCTGCTTTAAAAAACAAAAATAAAATAAAGAAATAGAGAGACTCAAAGAAGAACATAGGTACGAAATAAGAAAATGGAAAAAATAATTATGAATCAATAATAACCTTAAATGTAAATGGATTAAAAGCACCAATCACAAGACATAGGGTAGCTGAATGAATAAGAAAACATGACCCACATATATTCTGTCTTCAAGATACACACCTCAGGGGGGATAAGATGGTGACAGAGTAGAGAGCAGTGCTCATGGTGTTCTCAGAGTACCAGAGCAGCTAGAGGACAAGATAGGGAGCGTGAGACATCTTCAGGGCCCTAAGAATTGGAGCGGTCAGCATCTGGACACAGGGGAGCACAGCCCAGAGGCAGAGGAGACCAACAGGACAGTAGCACTCAGGTCCAGGCTCCATCTGGACCAATCAGAGATTATAAAGGGTGAACAGCCATCTAAACCCTTTCTTCTTGTTATTATTATCATTTTTATTTTCTTTTTCCTTTTGTATTTTTGTTTTGTTTGGTTTGGTTTTTTGTTTTTGTTTTTTTGTTTTTTGGTTTGTTTGTTTTTGGTTTTTTTTCTGCTAAAAGCCCACAGGCCCAGAATACAACCAGACAGCCCAAATAAAGGACACACCAAGAACAGCAAGTGGAGAAAATCTGGAAGACGGCAACATTAAACTCCCCCCCACAAAATGTGACTCACCTCCCAATTCTTGAGGGGTAGTCAGGAGTAGATCCATGGCCTCTAGGACATCTCTCCCTCAAAGGTTCACAGGAAGGCTGTCCAGCACGTAGGGACGAAAGACCCTCTTCCTTCCTTACTCATCCTCCCAGGACAACAGCTGAGCACTCTGCTGTGGGCCGCTGGCCTGGCCTATTCCCTGGAGCTGTGTCATGGCCTCATGCAGCGGCCATCCTGAAGGCCAGTAACGGAAGCTGATCACTGAGACATCCGCCCTGGTATCCAGTATGCCTTTAAATGGGCGGCCCCGTATCCTCAGCATTCTCTCTGATTGGCCTTTCTTGATGGCCTGCAGCCAGTAGGCTCTATCTGAGGATCCAAAGCTCCCAGTGCCCCTCGAGCCCCTTGACAGGGCCTTCCCTTTCTTAATCAGTGGCACTAGCACCAGCTGTGCTATGTGCATCTCAGGAGTCACTGTTACTATGCTCTGTGGAGCCGCTGCCATGACCCGGATACATAGTCCCAGTCAATCACCCCTGGGAATACCTGCAGTCCTCTTATGGTCAAGCTGCTACGTCCCAGCAGCAAACCCATGGACCCCTCTGGAAGTGGCCCCCATGCCTGCGTGTCCAACGCTTGAGGGCCCATGTCCGGGGACATGCCTCTGAGTGGGATGAAGGTCTAAGCCTCCGCTCCCTGGGGTGGCCTGCAGCAGTTGGTCCACTTGGGCGCTGTGGGAGCTGGTACTTTTTGTGGGCGGTAAATGGACAGTGCCCCTATTGTTTGCCAGGCCCGGGGCTGGCCCTTCCTCCATTTTCCCTGAACCAGTTTCCCATCAATGTCAAACTTTGATTTACACTCATTTCCCCAATGCAGCCCCTTGCGGCAGCGAGGGCAAACCTGGGTAGGGCGTATTTGTCCATTCTCTCGTCTGGCTGACTCCCCTCCTTCAGCCTTCCACGCCCGCGGGCACTCCCTGCGGAAGTGTCCAGACTGCCCACAGGTGAAGCAGACCCCAGGCCCTTTGTGCTGCCCACTCGGCTTGCCAACCCCAGCCTCCCACAGGGCAGCAACCAAAGTCACTCCCTGGAGGTAAGAGGGACCAATGTTGGCACAAAGCCGAATATAGTCATTAAGATCTCCCTTTTTGCAGAATGATCAAATGGCCATCTGGCAAGCAGTATTAGCATTTTCATATGCAAGCTGCTTTACCAGCAAAATCTCAGCCTCCCCATCCATGACCAGCCGGCCCACGACCAGCCGGCCCACGGCCTGTAACAGCTGGGCAACAAAGTCTTGGTATGGCTCATCTGGCCCTTGGCGAATCTTGGAAAGCTCCTCTGTTTTTTGGCCTGTAGTGGGCAACTTCCTCCAAGCCCTCTGAGCAATATCATTAATCTGCCCATAGGCCTCCACTGGATAGTTAATTTGCTGCTGGGTGGAACTGTATTTTCCTTCCCAGAGGAGCATGTCAAAAGTAATAGGAATATTGTTAATCCAGTTCCTCTCTGCCAGCTCATGCACTCGGTCAGAGAAATCGGTGCACCAAAGAAGGTAATCACCCCCAGCCAGGCAGGTCTTGGCAATGGACCTCCAATCATTCGGGGGCAGTGCCTCCTGCGCAAGGGTTTCCACCAAGGAGACAGTGAATGGTGCGGTGGGTCCATACTGCGCTACAGCAATCTTCAATTCCTTTAAGGTCTTAAAAGGAAGGACTGTGTATTCCCTCACTGCCTGCCCCTGGGCGTTCTGCTGCTCTAACACCGGGTGAACCGAGAAACCCCCCGTGTCCCCCCCCCTCCACATGGTGCGCCTCCTGTAGCGCCCTCTGGAGAGGAGACAGTCCCTCCCCCGGCACAGCAGCCGCCCCAGGAAGCAGCACAGAGGCTGGCAGCCTGGGCATGCGCAGTCGCCGACCCCCAACCGCCTCCTCACTGCCTTTCACCATGACAAAGGCTTCATCCTCCGAGGGGTGGTAGCGTGCAGCCTCATCCTCCAGGTCCACCTCATCCTCCGGTGGCAAAGGGCCCGGTGGATTCCCAGCCCGGTTCCCCACCACCGCCTCATCAGGTGCTGCCAACGCAGGAAAACCTCAGGCCCCTGGCTTCAGGCAGTCCCGCACTAGGCCCCACAATGTAAACACATCCACTGGCACTGCCTCCGGCCCACGCATAGAAAACTGTCCCTTGATGCCTTCTCCGACCTTATCCCAAGTTCCCAAGTTGACGGTTCCCCCCTCTGGGAACCAAGGACACACCTCATGAACAAACTGCAGAAACTTAGATACCTGCCTTTCGCCAACCTTGGCCTGCAGCATTGACGGAACCATCTGCGCGAAGAGTGCGTGTTCCTTACTTTCATTTTGCCCTATGTTACTCCTGATGCTACCTTCCTAGCCTGTAATGCACGTGCCCCGCTAGGAATCCTCTCACCTGCTACCTTAACTTGTCTCCATGTCCCTGGATCCCTGTTAGGGTGCCACCTGTGACGGATCAGCCATCCCTGGATTAAGCACTGGGTTTGTATGGCGGAGGACGCAAGAAAAAGAGAAGAGACAAAGTTGGGGTTGGGAGGCTCACCCAAGCCGCGAGTCCCATTTATTAATCACACTAAGCTTATATGCAGGTATTACTGGCACCTGCTCAACTGAAATCAGGAAGCTAAGCTAGCTGCAGAGACCAAGCCATAGCACACTCTCTGCTTTCTATGCTTCATGGGCTACGGGGTAAACACACTGGGCTGACTCCCTATACACAGTGTCCGTTCCGAGTCCACCTGGCACTAGGGCTGGCCTTGCCAAACACCCGTTTCTGCTAGCTGGGCCTTGCCAAGCAGACTCGCAGTCCCTAACAATAGGGATACCAGAAGAAGAGAAACAAGGAATGGAAAACCTGTTCAAAAAAGTCATGAATGAAAATTTCCCTAACATGAGGAGTGAAAACATTAATCCAGTTCAGGAAGCACAGAGGGTCCCATGAGGATCAACCCAAACAGACCAACACCAAGGCACATTATTATTAAAATGGCTAATTTCAAAGACAAAGAGAGAATCCTAAAAGCATCAAGAGAGAAAAGACAAATAACATACAAAGGGGCTCCAATAAGGCTATCAAATGATTATGCAACAGAAACAATTCAAGCCAGAAGGGAATGGCAAAAAAGTATTTCAAGTCATGGAAAACTAAGGCCTGCAACCAAGAATACTCTACCCACCAAGGCTCTCATTCAAGATAGAAGGAGAAATAAGGAGCTTCCCAGACAAAAAAAGACTGGAAGAAGACATCTCTACCAAATCAACATTGCAAGAAATGCTAAAGGGTCTGCTCTAAAAATAAGTAAACAAATAAAATGAAGAAACAGAGAAAGCCAAAAAGGAATACAGACACAAAGGGAGAAAATGGCAATGAATAAGTATCAATCAATAATAACCTTAAATATAAATGGATTAAATGCACCAATCAAAAGACATAGGGTAGCCGAGTGGATAAGACAACATGACCCACATATATGCTGTCTTCAAGAGACCCACCTCAGAACAAAAGATCGACACATTTTGAGAGTAAAGGGATGGAAAACTATACCAAATGGACATGAAAAAAAAAGCTGGAGTAGCAATACTGATTTCAGATAAAATAGATTTTACAATGAAGGCCATAGAAAGGGACAAAGATGGACATTTCATAATACTTAAGGGAACAATCCATCAAGAAAAAATAACTCTGATAAACATGTACACACCCAACATAGGAGCTCCAAAATATATAAGGAAAATATTAGAAGACTTTAAGCAAGACATAGACAGCAACACACTCATAGTAGGGGATTTTAATACCCCACTATCAATATTGGACAGATCTTCCAAACAAAAAATCCCCAGAGAGGTTGTGGCATTGAACAACACTCTAGAGGAAATGGACCTAACTAATGTATACAGAGTCTTTTACCCCAAAGAAGCAAAATACACATTATTTTCAAATGCACATGGATCATTCCGCATGATAGACCACATAGTATGTCAAAAGACAAGCCTCCACAAATACAGGAAAATTGAAATCATACAAAGTATCTTTTCAGATCACAATGGCTTGAAACTAGAAACCAAATTCAAGGGAAAAACCCCAAATTTCTCTAACTCATGGAGACTGAATAACATGCTTTCAAGCAATGAAGGGGTCAACAATGAGATCAAAGAGGAAATCAAAAAGTTTCTGGAAACAAATGACAATGAACACACAACAGCCCAAAACCTATGGGATACAGCAAAGGCAGATCTCAGGGGGAATTTCATAGCAATACAGGCCTTCAAAAAAGGTTACAAGAAGTTTGTAAAAATGACCTAATGACAAAGCTGCAAGAACTAGAGAAGCAACAACAAACAAAGCCCAGAGCAAGTAGAAGGAAGGAAATCATCAAGCTCAGAGGAGAACTAAATAACTCAGAGATTCAAACTACAATTTGAAGAATCAACAGGTAGAGGAGCTGGTTCTTTGAAAAAATAAACAAAATTGACAAGCCCTTATCCAGACTCATCAAGAAAAAGAGAGAGAAGACCCAAATAAACCGAATCAGAAGTGAAAGAGGGGATATCACAACTGATACCTCAGAAATACAAAAGATTGTAACAAATTACTACAAACAATTATATGACAAAAAATATAACAACCTGGATGAAATGGACACGTTTATGGAAAGGTATAATCTACCAAAACTGAACCCAGAAGAAGCAGAAAGCCTCAATAGGCCAATAACAACTAGTGAAATTAAAGAAGTAATCCAAAATCTCCCAAAGCACAAAAGCTCTGGACTAGATGGCTACACAGGTGAATTTTACCAAACATTTCAAGAATAACTAACTCTTATCCTCCTCAAACTATACCAAAAACTTCAAGAAGAGGGAAGCCTCCCAAATTCATTCTATGAGGCCAATAATATTCTAATCCCAAAACCAGGGCAAGGTACAACTAAGAAAGAAAGCTACAGGCCAATATCTCTGATGAACATAGATGCTAAAATTCTCAACAAAATATTGGCCAATCGGATTCAGCAGTATATTACAAAGATCATACACCACGATCAAGTGGGCTTCATTCCAGGGATGCAAGGATGGTACAACATTCATAAATCAATCAATGTAATACACCACATCAGCAAATTGAAAGATAAAAACCATATGATCATATCAATAGATGTGAAAAAAGCATTTGATAAAGTGCAGCAACAATTTATGATAAAAACCCTCAGCAAAATGGGAATAGAGGGAGCATACCTCAACATCTTAAAGGCCATCTATGAGAAACGTGAAGCCAACACCGTACTTAATGGACAAAAGCTGAAAGCTTTCCCCCTAAGGTCAGGAATGAGACAAGGCTGTCCTTCCTCCACTTCTATTCAACATTGTCTTAGAAGTTCTAGCTATAGCCATCAGAGAAGAAAAAGGAATCAAAGGTATCCAAATTGGAAAGGAGGAAGTCAAACTGTCATTATTTGCAGATGATATGATAGTGTACATATGAAACCCGATTGGCTCCACCAAAAACTTACTCAACCTAATAAGCAAATTTAGCAAAATAGCTGGGTATAAAGTCAATATCCAGAAATCAAAAGCATTTTTGTATACCAATAATGAAACAACAGAAATAGAAGCAAAAAAACAAATTCCATTTACCATAGCAACAAGAAAAATAAAGTACCTAGGAATCAACTTAACTAAGGAGGTAAAAGACCTCATAAAACTCATAAAACTACAGAACAATGAAGAAAGAAATCAAGGAAGATACAAATAAATGGAAGCATATACCATGTTCATGGATGGGAAGAATTAACATCATTAAAATGTGCATACTACCCAAAGCAATCTACATATTCAATGCAATCCCAATTAAAATACCAATGACAGACTTCACAGAAATAGAAAAAATACTTCAAAAATTTATATGGAGCCCAAAACGCCCACGAATAGCCACCACAATCTTGAGAAAGAAGAACAAGGTAGGAGGAATCACAATACCGGACTTCAAACAATACTACAAGGCTACTGTCATCAAAATAGCATGGTACTGGAATGAGAATAGACATATAGATCAATGGAACAGAACAGAGAGCCCAGAAATTAACCCAGGACTCTATGGTCAACTAATATTTGACAAAGGGGGAAGGAACATCCAATGGAGTAAAAACAGTCTCTTCAAAAAATGGTGTTGGAAGAACTGTACACAACGTGCAAAAAGATAAAACTAGACTACCATACACCAAAATAAACTAAAGATCGATAAAGGATTTAAACATAAGCAGTGCCACCATTAAGGTCATGGAGAAAAATATAGGCAGTAAACTTTTGGATATCCTATGCAAAAATATGTTTACTGATACTTCACCAAGGGCAAAGGAAATCAAAGAATGAATCACCAAATGGGACTATATCAAATTGAAGAGTTTCTGTTCAGCTAAAGAAAATATCAGCAAAATTCAAAGGGAACCAACTGTATGGGAAAACATAATTGCCAATGATACCTCAGACAAAGGTCTGATCTCCAAAACATATAAAGAATTAATGCGACTCAACACCAGGGAGAAATACAGCCCAATTAAACAATGGGCAGAGGACCAGAACAGACAACTCACTGAGGAAGATATACAAAGGGCCCAGAGGCATATGAAAGAATGCTCAGCATCACTACTCATCAGAGAGATGCAAATTAAAACCACAATTAGATACCACCTCACACCTGTCAGAATGGCATTCATCAGCAAATCAACAAACAACAAGTGTTGGCAAGGATGCGGGGCAAAGGGAACCCTCATACACTGTTGGTGGGAATGTAGGCTGGCGCAGCCACTGTGGAAAACAGTATGGCATTTCCTTAAAAAACCAAAAATGGAACTGCCTTTTGATCCAACAATTCCACTCTTTGGACTATACCCAAAGAATCCTGAAACACCAATTCACAAGAACCTATGCACACCTATGTTCAGAGAGGCACTATTTACAATAATAGCCAGGTGCTGGAAACAGCCTAAGTGCCCATCAGTGGATGATTGGATCAAAAAACTTTGGTACATTTACACAATGGAATTCTATATAGCAGAAAGAAAGAAGGAACCTGTACCCTTTGCAACAACATGGATGGAACTGGAGAGTATTATGCTTAGTGAAATAAGCCAGTCAGTGAAGGACAAATATCATATAATCTACCCCATTACGGGACAATAATGAGCAAAACTAACAATAAGAAAACAGAATCAAATATATGAATACGATGAATAGGCCTTCAGTAATCAGGGGGAAAGGGGTTGGGGGGAGGGGGGAGGCAGAGGCAAAAAAGAAGAGCTGCTTAGACAAGAACATAGTATAAAGGAAACATGGATATGGACAACAGGTGGTATTGAATTTGGGGGGAATGGGTGGGTGAAGAGGGGGAGAGAGGGGAGCAAAAAGGGAATGGATGTAATAGAAAAAATAGAATTAAAAAGAAAAGAAAGAATCACTGTATAAGTAAAAATGGTAAGTTTCCAAAAAACTTTGCTCTTTCTTCAGAAATCTCTGTGTTATGGCATACACCTACATAGGGAATACAGGGTTTCCTTGTTTCAAGTGTTACGACTATGAGGAATTGAATCTTACCTTGATTCCAATGTCAATTTCAAGCTATTTCAATCATTCTACACCAGATTTCATTACTTGCATTGGGAATTTTCATACAATTTAAAGAAACATTTACTTGTTTCATTAGCTCAGTTTCTGCTACATTGTACACTAGAAACTCCAGGGTTTCTTAGAGTACTTTCTGACACATGGTAGAAATATAGCAGAACTAGCACAGTTCTAATTTGAACAATTAATGGACAAATGGAAATGGTAAGTTTCAATAGAACTTTTCTATTTCTTCAGGAATTACTGATTATGCCATAGGACTATATAGGAAATACAGGGTTTGCTTGTTTCAAGTGTTACAACTATGAGAAACTAAACCTTACATTAATTCCAATGACAAATTCAACCTCATTCAATCATTCTACACCAGATTTCATTACTTGCATTGGAAATCTTCATAAAATTCAAAGAAACACTTTTTTCATTAGCTCTTTTTTCTGCTTCCTTGTACACTAGAAACTCCAATGTTTCTTATAGCACTTTGTGATGCATGCAAGAACTATAGGAGAACCAGCACAGTTCTAACTTGAAAAAGTCACTGGACGAAAGGAAATGGAAAGCTTACATTGAAATTTCCTTTTTCTACAGGAATCTATATGATGGCATAGGCCTACATAGGGAATACAGGGTTTCCTTGTTGAAAGTGTTACAACTATGAGAAACTGAACCTTACATTGATTTCAATGCCAAATTCAATCTAATTCAATCATTCGAAATCAGATTTAATTACGTGCATTGGGAATATTCATACAATTCAAAGAAACACTTATTTTGCTCATTAGCTCTGTTTCTTCTTATTTGTACAGTAGAAACTCCAGTGTTTCTAATAGCACTTTCTAACGTGAGTTAGAACTACAGCACAAATAACACAGTTCTATCTTGAAGAATCACTGGAGGAATGGAAATGGTAAGTCAACGTAGAACGTTGCTGTTTCTTCAGGAATCTCTGTGTTATGCCATAGGCCTGCATAAGAAATACTGGGTTTCTTAGTTTCAATTGTGACAAATATGAGAAACGGAATCTTCCACTGATTCCAAAGACAAATTCAGGCTAACTCATTCATTCTACATCAGATTTCATCATTTCCATTCAGAATCTTCATACCGTTCAAAGAAACACTTACTTTGTTCATTAGTCTGTCACTGCTTACTTGTACACTAGAAACTCCAGCGTTTCTTACAGCACAATCTAACTGAAGTTAGAACTATAGCACAACTATCACAGTTCTAACTTGAAGAATGACCGGAACAATGGAAATGGTAAGTTTACAAAGAACTTTGCTATTTCATCAGGAATCTCTGTGCTATGGCAAAGGCCTGCATAGGAAATACTGGGTTTCTTACTTTCAAGTATGACAAATATGAGAAACTGAATCTTCATTGATTCCAAATACAAATTCAAGCTACCTAACACATTCTACACCATATTTCATCATTTTCATTCAGAATTTTCATAACATTCAAAGAAACACTTACTTTGTTCATTAGCTCTGTTTCTGCTTACTTATACAGTAGAAACTCCAGTTTTTCGTATAGCACTTTGTAACGTGAGTTAGAACTATAGCACAAATAACACACTTCTAATTAAAAGAATCATTGGAAAAATGGAAATGGTAAGTTTACGTAGAACTTTGCTGTTTCTTCAGGAATCTCTGTGTTATGGCATAGGCCTTCGTAGGAAATACTGGGTTTCTTAGTTTCAAGTGTGACAAATATGAGAAACTGAATCTTCCACTGATTCCAAAGACAAATTCAAGCTGACTCATTCATTCTACACCAGATTTCATCATTTCCATTCAAGATTTTCATACCGTTCAAAGAAACACTTACTTGTACATTAGCTCTGTTTCTCCTTACTTGAACACTAGAAACTCCAGTATTCCTTATAGCACTTTCTAACATAAGATAGAACTATGGCACAACAAACACAGTTCTAACTTGAAGAATCACCAGAGCAATGGAAATAGGAACTTTACGCAGAACTTTGCTGTTTACTCAGGAATCTCAGTGATATGACATAGGCCTGCATAGGAAATACTGGGTTTCTTAGTTTCAAGTGTGACAAATATGAGAAAATGAATCTTCCACTGATTCCATAGATAAATTCAAGCTAACTCATTCATTTTACACCAGATTTCATCATTTTCATAGAGAATCTTCATACTGTTCAAAAACACTTACTTTGTTCATTAGCTCTGTTTCTCCTTACTTGTACAGTAGAAACTCCAATGTTTCTTATAGCACTTTCTAACTGAAGTTAGAACTATAGCACAACTAACACAGTTCTAACTTGAAGAATCACTAGAGGAATGGAAATGGTAAGTTTACGCAGACCTTTACTGTTTCTTCAGGAATCTCTGTGGTATGGCATAGGTCTCCAAAGGAAATACTGTGTTTCTTAGTTTCAAGTGATACAAATATGAGAAATTGAATCTTCCATTGATTCCAAAGACAAATTCAAGCTAACTCATTCATTCTACACCTGATTTCATCATTTGCATTGAGAATCTTCATTCCATTCCAAGAAACACTTACTTTGTTCATTATCTCTGTTTCTACTTACTTGTACAGCAGAAACTCCAGTTTTTCTTACAACACTTTCTAAACGTAGTTAGAACTATAGCACAACTAACACAATTCTAACTTGAAGAATCACTGGAAGAATGGAAATGGTACGTTTATGCAGAACTTTGTTGTTTCTTCATGAATCTCTGCATTATGGCTTAGGTCTCCATAGCAATTGCTGGGTATCTTAGTTTCAAGCGTTACACATATGAGAAACTGAATCTTCCATTGATTCCAAAGACAAATTCCAGCTAACTCATTCATTCTACACCAGATTTCATCATTTGCATGGAGAATCTTCATACTGTTCAAAAACACTTACTTTGTTCATTAGCTCGGAATCTGCTGACTTATACAGTAGAAATTCCAGTGTTTCTTATAGCACTTTCTAACTCAAGTTACAGCTATAGCACAACTAACACACTTCTAACTTGAAGAATCACTGGAGGAATGGAAATGGTAAGTTTACGTAGAACTTTGTTGTTTCCTCACGAATATCTGCGTTATGGCTTAGGTCTCCATAGGAATTGCTGGGTATCTTAGTTTCAAGGGTTACACATATGAGAAACTGAATCCGGTGTAAGTCAATGTAGAACTTTGCTGTTTCTTCAGGAATCTCTGTGTTATGCCATAGGCCTGCATAAGAAATACTGGGTTTCTTAGTTTCAATTGTGACAAATATGAGAAACTGAATCTTCCAATGATTCCAAAGACAAATTCATGCTAACTCATTCATTCTACACCGGATTTCATCATTTGCATTGAGAATCTTCATACTGTTCCAAGAAACACTTACTTTGTTCATTAGCTCTGTTTCTGCTTACATGTACAGTAGAAACTCCAGTGTTTCTTATAGCACTTTCTAACTGAAGTTAAAACTATAGCTAAACTAACACAGTTCTAACTTGACGATTCAATGGAGAAATGGAAATGGTAAGTTTACAAAGAACTTTATTGTTTCTTCATGAATCCCTCGGTTATGGAATAGACCTCCATAGGAAATGCTGTTTATTAGTTTCAACTGTTACACATGTGAGAAACTGAATCTTCCATTGATTCCAAAGACAAATTCCAGCTAACTCATTCATTCTACACCACATTTTATCAATTGCATTGAAAATCTTCATACTGGTCAAAAACACTTACTTTGTTCATTACCTCTGTTTCTGCTTACTTGTGCAGTTGAAACTCCAGTGTTTCTTATAGCACTTTGTAACTGAAGTTAGAACTATAGCACAATTAAAACAGTTCTAACTTGAAGAATCACTGGAGGAATGGAAATGGTAAGTTTACGCAGAACGTTACTATTTCTTCAGGAATCTCGGTGGTATGGCATATGAATCCAAAGGGAAAACTGGGTTTCTTAGTTTCAAGTGTTACAAATATGAGGAACTGAATCTTCCATTGATTCCAAAGACAAATTCACACTAATTCATTCATTATACACCTGATTCCATCACTTCCATTGAGAATCTTCATACTGTTCCAAGAAACACATACTTTGTTCATAAGCTCTGTTTCTGATAACTTGTACAGTAGAAACTCCAGTGTTTCTTACAGCACTTTCTAACTGAAGTTAAAACTATACCACAAGTAACACAATTCTAACTTAAAGAATCACTGGAGGAATGGAAATGGTAAGTTTACGTAGAGCTTTGCTGTTTCTTCAGGAATCTCTATGTTATGGCATAGGCCTTCACAGGAAATACTGAGTTTCTTGGTTTCAAGTGTTACACATACGAGAAACTGAATCTTCCATTGATTCCAAAGACAAATTCCAGCTAACTCATTCATTCTACACGAGATTTCATCATTTGCATTGAGAATCTTCATGCTGTTCAAAAACACTTTGTTCATTAGCTCTGTTTCTGCTTACTTGTACAGTAGAAACTCCAGTGTTTCTTACAGCACTTTGTAACTGAAGTTAGAACTATAGCACAATTAAAACAGTTCTAACTTGAAGAATCACTGGAGGAATGGAAATGGTAAGTTTATGCACAACTTTGTTGTTTCTTTACGAATCTCTGGAATATGGCTTAGGTCTCCGTAGGAATTACTGGGTATATTAGTTTCAAGTGGTACACATATGAGAAACTGAATCTTCCATTGAATCCACAGACAAATTCCACCTAACTCATTCATTCTACAACAGATTTCATCATTTGCATTGAGAATCTTCATGCTGTTCAAAAACACTTTGTTCATTAGCTCTGTTTCTGCTTAATTATACAGTAGAAATTCCAGTGTTTCTTATAGCACTTTCTAACTGAAGTTAGAACTATAGCACAGCTAACACAGTTCTAACTTGAAGAATCACTGGAGGAATGGAAATGGTAAGTTTACGTAGAACTTAGCTGTTTCTTCAGGAATCTCTGTGGTATGGCATAGGCCTCCACAGAAAATACTGGGTTTCTTAGTTTTAAGTGTTACACATATGAGAAACTGAATCTTCCATTGATTCCAAAGACAAATTCCAGCTATCGCATTCATTCTACACCAGATTTCATCATTTGCATTGAGAATCTTCATGCTGTTCAAAAACACTTACTTTGTTCATTAGCTCTGTTTCTGCTTACTTGTACAGTGGAAACTCCAGTGTCTCTTACAGCACTTTCTAACCGAAGTTAGAACTATAGCACAACTAACACACTTCTAACTTGAAGAATCACTGGCAGAATGGAAATGGTAAGTTTACACAATACCTTTTTGTTTCTTCACGAATCCCTTCGTTATGGGCTAGACCTCCATAGGAAATGCTGGATTTCTTAGTTTCAAGTGTTACACATATGAGAATCTGAATCATCCATTGATTCCAAAGAAAAATTCAAGCTAACTCATTCATTCTACACAAGATTTCATCATTTGCATTGAGAATCTTCATACTGTTCAAAAACACTTACTTTGTTCCTTAGCTTTGTTTCTGCTTAAATGTACAGTAGAAACTCCAGTGTTTCTTATAGCACTTTCTAACCAATGTTAGAACGATAGCACAACTAACACAGTTCTAACATGAACAATCACTGGAGGAATGGAAATGGTAAGTTTATGCAGAAGTTTGTTGTTTCTTCAGGAATCTCTAGGTAATGTCTTAGGTCTCCTTAGGAATTGCTGGGTATCTTAGTTTCAGGTGGTACACATATGAGAAACTGAATCTTCCATTCAATCCACAGACAAATTCCACCTAACTCATTCATTATACACCAGATTTCATCATTTACATTGAGAATCTTCATGCTGTTCAAAAACGCTTACTTTGTTCATTAGCTCTGTTTCTCCTTACTTGTACAGTGGAAACTACAGTGTTTCTTATAGCAATTTCTAACTGAAGTTTGAACTATAGCACAACTAACACAGTTCTAACTTGAAGAATCACTGGAGGAATGGAAATGGTAAGATTAGGAAGAACATTGTTGTTTCTTCAGGAATCTCTGGGTTATGGCTTAGGCCTCCATACAAAATGCTGGGTTTCTTAGTTTCAAGTGATACACATATGAGAAACTGAATCTTCCATTGATTCCAAAGAAAAATTCAAGCTAACTCATTCATTCTACACCAGATTTCATCACTTGCATTGAGAATCTTCATACAGTTCCAAGAAACACTTACTTTGTTCATTAGCTCTGTTTCTGCTTACTTGTACAGATGAAACTCCCGTGTTTCTCATAGCACTTTCTAACTGAAGTTAGAACTGTAGTACAACTAATACAGTTCAAACATGAAGATTCAATGGAGGAATGGAAATGGTAAGATTATGCAGAGCTTTGTTGTTCTTCAGGAATCTCTGGGTTATGGCATAGGCCTCAGTAGGAAATGCTGGTTTTCTTAGTTTCAAGTGTTACACATATGAGCAACTGAATCTTCCATTGATTCCAATGTCAAATTCAAGCTACCTCATTCATTCTACACCAGATTTCATCATTTGCATTGAGAATCTTCATACTGTTCCAAGAAACACTTACTTTGTTCATTAGCTGTGTTTCTGTTTTCTTGTACACTTGAAACTCCAGTGTTTCTTATAGCACTTTCTAACTGGAGTTAGAACTATAGCACAACGAACACAGTTCTAACATGAAGAATCACTGGAGGAATGGAAAAGGCAAGTTTCTGCAAAACTTTGTTGCTTGTTCACGAATCTCTGGGTTATGGCTTAGGGCTCCATACAAAATGCTGGGTTTCTAGTTTCAAGTATTACACATAAGAGAAACTGAATCTTCCATTGATTCCAAAGAGAAATACAAGCTAACTCATTCATTCTACACCAGATTTCAACATTTGAATTGAGAATCTCCATACTGTTCAAAAACACTTACTTTGTTCATTAGCTCTGTTTCTGCTTACTTGTGCAGTTGAAACTCCAGTGTTTCTTATAGCACTTTCTAATCGAAGTTACAACTATAGCACTACTAACACAGTTCTACCTTGAAGAATCACTGGAGGAATGGAAATGGTAAGATTTCTCAGAGCCTTGTTGTTTCTTCTGTAATTTCTGGGGTATGGCTTAAGCCTCCATAGGAAATGCTGGGTTTCTTAGTTACAAGTGTTACACATATGAGAAACTGAATTTCCATTGATTCCAATGACAAACTCAAGCTGCCTCATTCATTCTACACCAGATTTCATCATTTCCATTTAGAGTCTTCATACTGTTCCAAGAAACACTTACTTTGTTCATTAGCTTTGTTTCTGCTTACTTGTACAGTTGAAACTCAAGTGTCTCTTATAGCACTTTCTAACTGAAGTTAGAACTATAGCACAACTAACACAGTTCTAACTTGAAGAATCACTGGAGGAATGCAAATGGTAAGTTTATGCAGAAGTTTGTTATTTCTTCACGAATCCCTTGGTTATTGGTAGACCTCCATAGGAAATGCTGGGTTTCTTAGTTTCAAGTGTTACACATATGAGAATCTGAATCTTCCATTGATTCCAAAGAAAAATTCAAGCTAACTCATTCATTCTACACCAGATTTCATCATTTGCATTGAGAGTCTTCATATTGTTCAAAAACACTTACTTTGTTGCTTAGCTTTGTTTCTGCTTACATGTACAGTAGAAACTCCAGTGTTCCTTATAGCACTTTCTAATTGAAGTTAGAACTATAGCACAACTAACACAGTTCTAACTTGAAGAATCACTGGAGGAATGGAAATGGTAAGTTTATGCAGAACTTTGCTGTTTCTTCACGAATCTCTGGGTTATGGCTTGGGTCTCCATAAGAATTGCTGGGCATCTTAGTTTCAAGATATACACATATGACAAACTGAATCTTCCATTGATTCCAAGGAGAAATTCAAGCTAACTCATTCATTCTACACCCGATTTCATCACTTGCGTTGAGAATCTTCATACTGTTCAAAAACACTTACTTTGTTCATTAGCTCTGTTTCTGCTTACTTGTACAGTTGAAACTCCAGTGTTTCTTATAGCACTTTCGAACTGAAGTCAGAACTAGAGCACAACTAAAACAGTTCGAACACGAAGATTCAATGGAGGAATGGAAATGGTAAGATCACGCAGAGCTTTGTTGTTTCTTGAGGAATCTCTGGGTTATGGCTTAGGCCTCCATAGGAAATGCTGGCTTTCTTATTTTCAAGTGTTACACATATGAGAAACTGATTCTCCCATTGATTCCAATGACAAATTCAAGCTAACTCATTCGTTCTACACCAGACTTCATCATTTGCATTGACGATCTTCATACTGTCCCAACAAACACTTACTTTGTTCATTAGCTCTGTTTCTGCTTACTTGTACAGAAGAAACGCCAATATTTCGTATAGCACTTTCTAAACAAAGTTAGACTATACCACAACTAACACAGTTCTAACTTCAAGAATGACTGGAGGAATGGAAATGGTAAGTTTAGGAAGAACATTGTTGTTTCTTCAGGAATCTCTGGGTTATGGCTTAGCCCTCCATACAAAATGCTGCGTTTCTTAGTTTCAAGTGATACACATATGAGAAACTGAATCTTCCATTGATTCCAAAGAAAAATTCAAGCTAACTCACTTATTCTACACCAGATTTCATCAGTTGCATTGAGAATCTTCATACTGTTCCAAGAAACACTTACTTTGTTCATTAGTTCTGTTTCTGCTTACTTGTACAGGTAAAACTCCAATGTCTCTTATAGCACTTTCTAACTGAAGTTAGAACTATAGCACAACTAACACATTTCTAACTTGAAGAATCACTGGAGGAATGGAAATGGTAAGTTTATGCAGAAGTTTGTTATTTCTTCACGAATCCCTTGGTTATGGGCTACACCTCCATAGGAAATGCTGGATTTTTTACTTTCAAGTGTAATACATATGAGAATCTGAATCTTCCTTTGATTCCAAAGAAAAATTAAAGCTAACTCATTCATTCTACACCAGATTTCATCATTTGCATTGAGAATCTTCACACTGTTCAAAAACACTTACTTTGTTGCTTAGCTTTGCTTCTGCTTACATGTACAGTAGAAACTCCAGTGTTCCTTATAGCACTTTCTAATTGAAGTTAGAACTATACAACAACTAACACAGTTCTAACTTGAAGAATCACTGGAGGAATGGAAATGGTATGTTTACGTAGAACTTTGCTGTTTCTTCAGGAATCTCTGTGGTATGGCATAGGCCTGCACAGGAAATTCTGGGTTTCTTAGTTTCAAGTGTTACACATATGAGAAACTGAATCTTCCATTGATTCCAAATACAAATTCCAGCTAACTCATTCATTCTACACCAGATTTCATCATTTGCATTGAGAATCTTCATACCGTTCAAAAACACTTACTTTGTTCATTAGCTCTGTTTCTGCTAACTTGTACAATAGAAACTCCAGAGTTTCTTATAACACTTTCTAACTGAAGTTAGAACTATAGCACAACTAACACAGCTCTAACTTGAAGAATCACTGGAAGAATGGAAATGGTATGATTACGGAGAACTTTGCTGTTTCTTCAGGAATCTTTGTGGTATGGCATAGGCCTCCACAGGAAATATTGGGTTTCTTAAATTCAAGTGTTACACATATGAGAAACTGAATCTTCCTTTGATTCCAAAGACAAATTCCAGCTAATTCATTCATTCTGCACCAGATTTCATCATTTGCATTGAGGATCTTCATTCCGTTCAAAAACACTTACTTTATTAGCTCTGTTTCTGCTTACTTGTACAGTTGAAACCAAAGTGTTTCTTATAGCACTTTCGAACTGAATTTAGAACTATAGCACAACTAACACAGTTCGAACTCGAAGATTCAATGGAGGAATGGAAATGGTAAGATCACGCAGAGCTTTGTTGTTTCTTGAGGAATCTCTGGGTTATGGTTTAGGCCTCCATAGGAAATGCTGGCTTTCTTTGTTTCAAGTGTTACACATATGAGAAACTGAATCTTCCATTGATTCCAATGACAAATTAAAGCTAACTCATTCATTCTACACCAGATTTCATCATTTGCATTGAGGATCTTCATACTGTCCCAACAAACACTTACTTTGTTCATTAGCTCTGTTTCTGCTTACTTGTACAGGAGAAACGCCAATGTTTCTTATAGTACTTTCTAAACAAAGTTAGAACTATACCACAACTAACACAGTTCTATCTTCAAGAATCACTGGAGGAATGGAAATGGTAAGTTTAGGAAGAACGTTGTTGTTTCTTCAGGAATCTCTGGGTTATGGCTTAGGCCTCCATACAAAATGCTGGGTTTCTTAGTTTCAAGTGATACACATATGAGAAACTGAATCTTCCATTGATTCCAAAGAAAAATTCATGCTAACTCATTCATTCTACACCAGATTTCATCACTTGCATTGAGAATCTTCATACCGTTGAAAAACAATTACATTGTTCATTAGCTCTGTTTCTGCTTACTTGTACAGTTGAAACTCCAGTGTCTCTTATAGCAGTTTCTAACTGAAGTTAGAACTATAGCACAACTAACACAGTTCTAACTTGAAGAATCACTGGAGGAATGCAAATGGTAAGTTTATGCAGAAGTTTGTTATTTTTTCACGAATCCCTTGGTTATGGGCTAGACCTCCATAGGAAATGCTGGATTTCTTAGTTTCAAGTGTTACACATATGAGAATCTGAATCTTCCATTGATTCCAAAGAAAAATTCAAGCGAACTCATTCATTCTACACCAAATTTCATCATTTCCATTGAGAATCTTCATATTGTTCAAAAACACTTGCTTTGTTCCTTAGCTTTGTTTCTGCTTACATGTACAGTAGAAACTCCAGGGTTCCTTATAGCACTTTCTAACCAACTTTAGAACTATAGCACAACTAACACAGTTCTAACTTGAAGAATCCCTGGAGGAATGGAAATGGTAAGTTTATGCCGAACTTTGCTGTTTCTTCACGAATCTCTCGGTTATGGCTTAGGTCTCCATAAGAATTGCTGGGCATCTTAGTTTCAAGTGATACACTTATCACAAACAGAATCTTCCAATGATTCCAAAGAGAAATTCAAGCTAACTCATTCATTCTACACCAGATTTCATCACTTGCATTGAGAATCTTTTTTTTTTTTTTTTAATTTTATTGTTGTTGTATTACATCCATCCCCTTTTTGCTCCCCTCGGTCCCCCCACCCACCCACCCATTCCCCCCAAAGTCAATCCCA
>PVIW01012083.1:0-33960 GCA_004026585.1 Noctilio leporinus | reverse complement strand
AAAAACTTTGGTACATTTACACAATGGAATTCTATATAGCAGAAAGAAAGAAGGAACTGGTACCCTTTGCAACAACATGGATGGAACTGGAGAGTATTATGCTTAGTGAAATAAGCCAGTCAGTGAAGGACAAATATCATATGATCTCACCCATTATGGGACAATAATGAGCAAAACTAACAACAAGCAAAACAGAACCAAGTATATGAATACAAGGAATAGGCCTTCAGTGGTCAAGGGGAACAGGGTTGGGGGCAGTGAGGAGGCAGAGGCAAAGAAGGGGAGCAGCTTAGACAAGAACCTAGTATAAAGGAACCATGGACATGGACAACAAGTGGGATTGATTTTGGGGGGAATGGGTGAGTGGGGATGGGGACAGAGGGGAGCAAAAAGAGGATGGATGTAATACAACAACAATAAAATTTTTTTAATAAATAAATAAATAAAATTAAAAAAAAAAAAAAAAGAATGAAGAGGTTTTAAGAGAGATGCAGGACAACATGAAACACAATAATATCCATATCATAGGGACACCAGGAGGAGAAAAGAAACAGGGGGTAGAAAATCTGTTTGAAAAAGTAGTGATGACAGAAAACTTCTTTAACTTTAGGAGAGAATATGTCATGAAGTGCAGGAAGCACGGAGGCCCCCAATGAAGATGAACCCAAACAGACTCACTCCAAGACACATCATAATTAAAATGGCAAATTTCAAAGACAAGAAGAGAATCCTGAAAGCATCAAGAGAGAAACAGCTAATAATATATAAGGGGGCTCTGATAAGGTTATCAACTGATTTCTCAACAGAAACACTACAAACCAGAAGGGAATGGCAAAAATATTCCAAGTAATGGAAACCAAAGGCCTGCAACATAGAATACTCTGCCCAGCAAGGCTTTCATTCAAAATGGAAGGTGAAATAAGGAGATTCCCAGACAAATAAGGCCAAAAGAATACATCTCCACCAAACCAGCATTGCAAGAGATATTAAAGGGCCTGCTTTAAAAAGATTGAGAAATAGAGACAGAGGAACACAGGAATAAAGGGGGAAAATGGCAATGAAGTATCTGTCAATAATAACCTTAAACATAAATGGGTTAAATGCACTGATCAGAAGACATATGATAGCTGAATGGATAAAAAAAAAAACATGACCCACATACAAGAGACCCACCTCAGAACAAAAGATCAACACAGACTGAAAGTGAAGGGATGGAAAAATGTATTTCAAGCAAATAGACATGAAAAAAAGGCTGGGGAAGTAATACTTATATCAGACAAAATAGACTTACAATGAAGGCCATAAAAAAAAAAAAGACAAAGGAGGGCATTTCATAATATTTAAGGAAACAATCCATCAAGAAAATATAACTGTTTAAACATATATGCACCCAACAAAGAAGCACCCAAATACATTAGGAAAATCTTGAAAAACTTCAAGAAGGATTATCAACAGGAACACACTAATAGTAGGGGATTTTAATACCCCATTGTCAAAAATGGACAGATCTTCCCAGCAAAAAAACATCAAAGATATTGTGGCATTGAACAACACTAGATGAAATGGACTTAACTGATATATACAGAACTTTTCACTCTGAAGAAGAAAAATACATGTCCTTTTCAAATGCACATGGAACATTCTCAAAGATAGACCACATGGTAGGACACATGACAAACCTCCACAAATACAAGAAAATTTAAATCATACCAAGCATATTCTCAGATCACAATGGCTTAAAACTAGAAACCCACCTCAGGGAAAAAACCCAAAAACATTCTAATCCATGGAGATGAATAGCATGCTATTAAGTAATGAATGGGTTACCAATGAGATCAAAGAAGAAATAAAAAGGTTTATAGAAACAAGTGAAAATAAATACACAAAAGCCCAAAACCTATGGGACACAGAGCAGGCAGTCCTCATAGGGAAGTTCATAGCAATATAGGCCTACCTAAAAAGGTTTAAAGAAGCTCATATAACAACCTAACCATAAACCTTTAAGAACTAGAGGAGCAACAACAAACAAAACCCAGAGCAAGTAGAAGGAAGGAAATTATCAAGATCAGAGCAGAACTAAGTATCACAGAGACTAAAAGTACAATTCAATTGATCAATAAGTCCAGGAGCTGAGTCTTTGAAAAGATAAACAAAATTGAGAAGCCTTTGACCAGACTCATCAGGGAAAATAAGAGAGAGGACCCAAATAAACAAAATGACAAAGGAGAAAACATATTTGCCAATAACACCTCAGACAAGGATTTGATCTCCAAAATATATATAGAACTTATATGACTCAACACCAGGGAGACAGGGAGACAAACAGCCCAATTAAAAAATGAGCAAAGGACCTGAACAGACACCTTCCTGAGGAGGACATACAAAGGGCCCAAAGGCATATGAAAGAATGCTCCACATCACCAGCCATCAGAGAGATGCAAATTAAAACCAAAATGAGATACCACCTCACTCATGTCAGAATGGCAATCATCAACAAATCAACAAACAACAAGTGCTGGTGAGGATGTGGAGAAAAAGAGAACCCTGGTGCACTGTTGGTGGAAATGCAGACTGGTGCAGCCAGTATGGAAAACAGTATTGAATTCCCTCAAAAAACTTAAATTGGAACGAACTGCCTTTTCACCCAGTGATTCCACTGCTAGGATTATACCTGAAGAATCCTGAAACACCAATTCAAAAGAACCTGTGCACCTCTATGTTCATAGCAGTGCTGTTTACAATAGCCAAGTGCTGGGAACAACCTGTTTACAATAGCCAAGTGCTGGGAACAACCTAAGTGCCCTTCTGTGGATGAATGGATCAAAAAAACTGTGGTACATTTACACAATGGAGTTCTATGCAGCAGAAAGAAAGATGGAACTTCTACTATTTGTGACAGCATGGATGGAACCGGACAGTATCATGCTTAGTGAAATAAGCCAGTCAGTGCAAGTTAAAAACTGTATGTTCTCACTTAATACACAAAACTAATGAACAAACAGACAAGCAGAATGGAACAAGAGATATGGAAGGGAAAAAAATGAGGAGAACGACTAGGGCAGATGGGGAGAAGGGGGAAAGTGGAGAAAAGTTTAGTCGAGGAGCTAGTGTGAAGGACTCATGACATGGACAACAAGGTGGGAACTGACTGTGGGAGTGGGGGCAGGGAGGGTGGGGTAGGGGAGAGCAATGGGGGAAAATGAAAAAATTGTAATATAACAATAATAAATAAAATTTTTAAAATATTAAAAATGGAAATGCCTTTTTACCCAGTGATTCCACTGCTAGGATTATATCTGAAGAATCCTGAAACACCATTTCAGAAGAACCTATGCATCCCTATGTTCATAGTAGTACTATTTACAATAGCCAAGTGCTGAAAACAGCCTAAGTGCCCATCAGTGGATGAATGGATCAAAAAACTTTGATATATTTACACAATGGAATACTACACAGAAGAAAAAATGATTCTTATCTTTTACAATAACATGGATGAAACTGGAGAGTCTTATGCTTAGTAAAATAAGCCAGTGAAAGATAAGTACCATATGATCTCACCCAATACAGGAGACTAATGAACAAAACAAATGAACAAGCAAAACAGAACCAGAGGCATGGAAATAAGGAACAGACTTTCAATGGGCAGAGGATAGGGGGAAGGGGGAGAAAGAGGTAAAGCAGGAGAACAGTTTAGTCAAGGAACTAGCATAGATGACCCATGGGCATGGGCAACATGTGGGATTGACAGTGAGAGAGGGGATGGGGGAATGGGAGAGCAGAGTAGGGAAATAGGATAAATTTAATACAACAACAATAAAATTTTTAAAAAGAAAAGGACTAAAATATTTTAAATAAGGAAAATAATCTCAAGTGCCAAAATGCTTAGAAGCTCAAAAGAGGGGAACTTCTCAACCATACTTAGGTGATTAAGAAAAGCTTCATGGATGATGTTAAAACTCTAGGTGTTAATTTAATCACTGCTGGTTTGAATAGGCTCTCTCAAAGGGAAAAAAATTTTTTGCATAATAACAAAGACCACAAGGACAGAAATACTTAAAAGGAAGCAAAGTGTTCATTTTGAAAAGGCAAGGGTTGTTCAGTAGAGCTGAGAAACCCAGGATATCAGTGAAATGTTCCAAATCAGAGTAAGGAACCAGAGAATAATATACACATTTCATTCAAAACACACAGCACACACAAACCAAGCTACAGATTATATGAAGTCAACACTACAAACTACCAGACAGTGTTCTGAGAGGCAAGAAAATATGTTCTATAAACAGAAAAGAAAAAAAGAAAGAAAAGAAAAGAAACATCTATAAATGAGAATGTGGAATTAAAACATAAGAACATTCAATTATTATAAGTATTCTTCACATGTTCAACAAGGTAAAAGAAAGATAAACATGATAAAAAAAAACAAAGGAAAATACTACATATTAAAAGATCCAAATCAAACTTCTAAAATAAAAAGTGCCATTTTATGGGATTAGCACCAATTTATGTAGGTTAATAAAAGGTATTTTTTCTCAATGACTAATCCCTTAAAAGGCATTTGACTATTTAAAGCAAAAATTATTTCAATTTATATAGCATATGTAAAAGTAAAATGCATGGCCACAGCAGCACAAAGGAGGAATGAGTGAAATGTAAGTACACTGTCATAAGGCTCATATACCATATTGAAGTGGTGCAATATTTTTGGGATTGTACCAAAAGAACTAAACAAAATAGAGACAAGTGATAAACTAGATGCAGAGTTCAAGACACTGGTTATAAGGATGCTCAAGGAACTTAGTGAGGACCTTAACAGCATTTAACAAATATCCAGTCAGAAATAAAGGATCCTCGACTTGAAACAAAAGACAATTTACAGGGAATCAACAGTAAGGTGCATGAAGCTGAGAATCAAATCAACGATGTGGAATATAAGGATGCAAAAAAACAACAAGAAGAAAACAGAATCCAAAAAATGAGGATTGTGTAAAAATCCTCTGAGACAACTTCAAGCATACCAACATTTGCATCATGGGGATACCAGAAGGTGAAGAGAGAGAGCAAGAAGCTGGAAACCTATTTGAAAAAATATTAACAGAAAACTTCCCTAATTTGATGAAGGAAATGCATATGAGTCCAGAAAATGCAGAGAATCCTGAATAAAATGAACCACATCAAGACACATCATAATTAAAATGCTAAAGGTTAAGACAAAAAGAGAACCTTGAGAGCAGCAAGAGAAAAGCAGTTAGTTACAAAAGAACTCTCATAAGACTGTCTGCATATTTCTCCAAAGAAACTTTGCAGGCTACAAGCAATTGGCAAGAAATGTTCAAAATGATGAAAAGCAAGGGCCTACAACCAAGATTACCCAGCAAAGCTACCATTTAGAATCAAAGGACAGATTTTAAAAAATAAAAGAAAGTTAAAGTTTATCATCACTAAACCAGTATTATATGAAATGTTAAAGGATCTTCTTGAAGAGGAAGGAGATCAAAAATACAAGTAATAAAATGGCACTAAATACATACCTATCAACAATTGATTTTTTTAAAAATGAAACAATCGGAACAGAAACAGAATCATAGATACAGAGAATGTTTTGATGGCTGTCAGAAGGGATAGAAGATCAGGAGGATGAGTGAAAATAGTGAAGGAATTAAGAAATATAAATTGGTAGTTACAGAATAGTCATGGGAATGTCAGTACAGCCTAGGGAATAGATAGCCAAAGAACATACATGCATGACCCATGGACATGGACAATGGTGTGGGGATAGCCTGAGGGAGTGGAGAGGGCTGGGTAGATAGGGTGAAGGGAGAGAAAGCTGGGACAACTGTAATAACATAAACAATCAAATATAATTTCAAAACAATAATAAGCATACATAAAGTTAACTAGCTTTTTAAAAATATGAAAACATAAAGATTCAAAATAAAATTATCAAAAGAGATAGGCATGCATTCATGAATCAAAGAAAGCTGTTATGACCATATTAAAAACAGACAAGGAATACCAGGGATAAAAGAGATATTTCATTCTGGTAAAGGGGCCTCTTTCTCCATATATTAAAGCAAAATACAATAATCACCATAAAAATCAAAATAGTACTTTCCTATAGGGGAAAGGAAAAGGGTAATGATCAAAACAGAAATTTTAGCAATGTTGCCTTTTTTGACTTGAGTATTCACTTTTTAATCCATACATTTATATTTTATGCTATTCTCTATTTAAGTATTTCTCACAATTAAAACCATATTTTAATATCACAAGTAAAAGTACATTTCTTCTCATTTAAGTTCATGTAGACACTAAAGTATGTGAGATAGATATGAGAACTGAGATAAGAAAATTAAGCTCAGGCTAGTTCCGAGGCAGCTGTTATCAGAATGTGGCAGAAATTCTAACTGATTTTACCTAAACAAATGTAAAATTAATTGCAAAATACTGAAATTTATATAAAAATGCAAAAAACGTAATATGTAATAGCCCCATTAATGCAAGATATTAAATCTTCATTGAAGTTTTCCACAATTAATTATAATCTTTCATCAATGGCCTAAAAGTTTCATGAAATATTAAGCTCAAGTAAAACCAAAAAATTCTAAATGTTTATACTGATAATTTTCATGAGAAAAGAAACTTTTCTGTTTTATTCATAGCTGTATACCTAATAATTACAGCTAGGGTGATACACTGTCCTAGATTGCCTAGGAAACAGGATGTTTGGTGCCAAAACCAGAACATGCCCACCAGATAAAACAGGATGATTGGTAACCCTATTATAGTGCCCTCTTTGCACTAAACAACAAATATATAATTAATAGGTGGCATTCTAAATTACATCTTTAATCATCCACTCAACAATACTGAATGTTCTTTATGGGTCAGAGAGAGAAAGTTAGTGTACAACAATGAATAAGCTAAAACCCTGGCCTGAAATAGTGGAGAAGCCAGACAAATAGGTAAATAATTATACTATCAAACAATGCTGCTAATTTTGGCATAAATTATATAAGATGAACATTCTGGAGAATTATTGTTGGAGCATAAGGTAAGTTTTATTTGGGACATATGAATATACTGACATGTAATGTGCCAACTACAAATGATATACTGTGAGGCAGAAAGAAATTACAAATATAGAAGGGGAAAAGATTTGATAAAAATAAGTTTAGTTTGGAATATATTGAGTTTGAGGTGCCAACAGCAGGAGATAAATCAGACTGGCATGAAGCAATAAAAATCAGTTCATTCTCAGAAAGAAGGTAAGCAGCATGTGATTAAAAATAAGTTCTACCCACAACTACTGCCACAAAACAAAAAGCATTCTTCACATAAAAGCAAACTAGATCTTTGAACATAGAGAGAGCAGTGATTTTCAACCTTTTTCACCTCATGGCACACATGAACTAATCACTAGAATTCTGCAGCACACCAAAAATATATTTTTTGTCAATTTAACAAAAATAGGCATAATTTTGATTCACAGCACATGGTTATGGTCATGCTGACTATTGTCAATTTTTTATTTGACAATCTAAAGGAAAAGAGGTCAGTGCCCCTGACTAAATAGTCAGGTATTGCATGTTTTATAAATTCTTGTAGCACACATTTGTTGAAAATTGCTGATATAGTGAAATCACATACATTTATGTATTCAAACTTAAAAAAAAAAAAAAAAAAACAGATTACATTCCCTGATGTGCTCTCCCTAAATGCTGATTGGGTAATAAAGATATAATTATTATTGTTGGCATAAGCACATAGATCTAAGTATAAGACCACAGACAAATCAGGCTTTTGTAGCAAAAATAAGCTAATAGGTCCCCATCAAAAAATATATATATGGGAAAGAATATATTTAGAAGCCAGTGTCACCCAGTTTAGACAGCTAACATAAAACCAATACATCCCTGGCTGGTGTGGCTCAGTTGGTTGGAGCATTGTTCAGTAAATCAAAAGGTCATGGGTTTGATGCCATGCTTAGCTTGCAGGTTCGGTCCCCAGGTGGGGCCTGTATGAGAGACAACCACTCAATGTTTCTCTCCAGTTCTCTCTCCCTCCCTTTCCCTCTCTTTAAAATCAATAAACGACTTCGGATGAAGATTAACAACTACAGATAACTAACATACAGCTAATGTGGGGTGCCATTTATTATGTAAATCAATCACAAAACCAATAAAATAGTACAGTAACTCCAGAAGCAATCACACTATTTAAAAGATTCATTTTTTATCATATTTTACCAGGCTGGTTGTCCCTTGGGAAAATTTGCTTTGATGATTAAGATAAGATTGCTTCTCAGATAATTGTGAGAAAATCAGGAAGCTCTAACTAATCTGAAATTGGAATATCCTTTCTCTCCCCAACTCATGAAGTCAGAGCTGCTGTACCTTTCAGACTGCAAATCCTGGGTAGAAAAGTCACCCTCATCAAATGTCCAAAGGCCAGGACAATGAAGTTTGCAAATTAGAGTGGAAAGAATTTCCTGAGGAAGATGTGAAGACAATGAATTACAGTATTGACTAAGTAGGCCACATAAGAGTTGTAATTAAGAAAGTGAAATCCTGGACATAAAGGGTATTTGCTTCTTTCATTTGAAGATCTAAGACTCTAAGGCAACTATTTTCAGCTTTTTCATCTCATGGCACACATAAACTAATAACTAAAGTTCTGCAGCACACCAAAAATGATATTTTTTGCCAATCTGACAGAAATATAGGTATACTTTTGATTCATTCACACCAGATGGATATTGTTGTGTTGCTGTTATCACTTTTTTAATTTGACAGTCTAAAGGAGAAGAGGTCAGTATCCCTGAAAAAATAATCAGGTGTTGCATGATTTAAAATTTCTTCTATCATACCAGCTGAAAATCACTGTTCTAAGGTCTTTTTCTCGTGTTCATTTAAGATAACAATTAAATTATATAAAGTCCCAACATCTGCTCTTTCTACATACTCAATAAAATTTACTTGACCCTTTTTCTAAAATTACAGCTTACAGTCAATATTATTTTGTATTATTGTCAGGTGAACAGCATAGTGGTTAGACAATAATATACTCTACAAAGCACCCCCTCCCAATATTTACAGTACCCACCAGGCATGTATAATTATTACAATATACTAACTATATACTACCTGACCCTTAATGGAAATAGTTGCATATAGCCCAACTGTTACAGATATTAAAGAGGAGTAAGGCAAATATATACCTGGGAAACAAATTATAGTTATCTTGAAATTATCTTGCCAGGGAATTGGGTATAGAAATTGCTAGAGACACCTATACTTCTTATCAATAATCGGTATGTCATCAGTGAGTATTGCTAAACAGGGACCTATTGGATGCAACAGCTTGAAATTCTCAAGCATGGAATTTTCTGCTTTCCTTCATAAGTCAACAAAGCATAATTCTATAATCTTATTTAATGTTCCCTAGGCAAAGTTCATAAAGGTCATGTTTTAAGAGCTTTTATTCTACTATGTGTCACTTCACAGCATTTTTGAAACTTCTAATTCAAAAATTATTTAAGTTTTTATTTTTATTTATTTATTTTTAAGATTTTATTTATTATTTCCAGAGAGAGAGGAAGGGAGAGAGGCAGAGAGGGAGAGATGCATCAATGTATGGTTGCCTTTCACCTGCCTCTGCCATAGACCTGGCTGGAAACCTGGCTTGCAACCTGCTTAGGTGCCCTGGCTGGGGAATTGAACCAGCAACCTTTGGGTTCTCAGGCTGGCACCTTATCCACTGCACCACCAGCCAGGGCTCAGAACTGTCTTTTTATTTTGTTGATGATTTCCTTTGCTATGCAAACTATTTACTATCATAAATAGTTTGATGGCATCCTATTTATTTTTAATTGTGTTTTTCTTGCCTAGGGAGATATATCTGATAAAATATTGCTACAAGCAATATCTGAGATTTTGCTACCTGTTTTCTTTGATGAGTTTTTATGGTTTATGGTTCAACATTTAATTTTATTCACTTTAATTTATTCTTGTATGTGGCATAAGAAGGCAGTCTAGTTTCATTTTTCTGCATTCATCTCTCCAATTTTCATTTTGAATTTATTCTTGTGTATGGTATAAGAAGGTGCTCTAGTTTCATTTTCCTGCGTGATTCTCTTCAATTTTCCAAACACCATTTATTGAATACACTATCTTTAGCCCGTTATATGTGCTTGCTTCCTCTGTCAAATATTAATTGACAGTGAGAATGTGGGTCTCTATTCTGTTCCACTGATTTGTCTATTTTTATGCCAATACTATGCTGTTTTGATTACTATGGCCTTATAGTACAGTTTCACATTAAGTAGCATGATTCCTCCAACTTTGTTCTCTCTCAGGATCACTCTTGCTGTGTAGGGCCTTTTGTGGTTCTATATAAATTTTTCAAATATTTGTTCTAGTTCTGTGAAATACATCATTGAAATCTTGATAGGGATTGCATTGAATCTATAAACTTATTTAGGAAGTATGGCCATTTCAATTATGTTAATTCCTCCTATCCATGAACATGGCATGTGCTTCCAATTATTTGTATCTTCTTCAATTTCTTTCTTCAGCATCTTATAATTTTCTGAGTATAGGTCTTTTACATGTTTGGTTAGGTTTATTCATATGTATTTATTCTTTTTGAAATAATTGTAAATGGAATTGTTTTATTAATTTCTCTTTTTGTTACTTCATTGTTGGTATATAAAAATGCAACTGATTTCTGAATATTAATTTTGTATCCTTGTATTTTGCTGAATTCATTTATCAGTTCTAGTAGTATCTTGATGGACTCTTTGGGGCTCTCTATATACAGTATCATATCATCTGCAAATAATTTCTTCTTTAATTTGGATGCCTTTTAGTTCTTTTCCTTGTCTAATTGCTGTGGCTAGGACTTCCAGTACTATGTTAAATAAAAGAGGTAAAAGCAGACATCCCTGTCTTGTTCTCTATCTTAAAAGGAACACTTGTAGTTTTTGCCCATTGATATGATATTAGCAGTGGGTTTGTCATATATGGCTTTTATTATGTTTGGGTATTTTTCCTTTAATCCCACTTTGCTAAGAGTTATCATAAATGGGTGCTTGATTCTATCAATTGTTTTTCTATGTCTACTGATATTATCAACTAGTTTTTATCCCTTATTATGTGGTGAATCACATTTAGTTATTTGCAAATGTTGTAGCAACCTTGCATTCCCAGAATAAATCCTGCTTCATCATGGCATATGAGCTTTTTGATGAATTGCTGTATTCAGTTTGCTAATATTTATTGGCATCTATGTTCATCAGGGATATTGGCCTATAATTTTCTCTCTTGGTAGTGCCTTTATCTGGTTTTGGAATTAGTTTAATGCTGGTCTCATAAAATGAGTTTGGGAGCCCCCATCCTTTTGAAATTATGAAATAGTTTGAGAAGAAGTGATCTCCTTAGAACATTTGGTAAAATTCACCTGTGAAATCACCCAGTTCAGGGCTTCTGTATGTTGGGAGTTTTTGTATTACTGCTTCAATTTCATCAGGTATAATCTGTCTATTCAGATTCTCTGATTCTTTCTGATTTAGTTTTGGAAGAATGTACACTTCTAGAAATTTATCCATTTCTTCCAGGTTGCCCAGAAAATTAAAACTTTTAAAGACTATGAAGGGCTGGCTCCCACCCTTCATGACAGCATGAATGGAAACGGAAAGTATTATGCTAAGTGAAATAAGCCAGGCTACCAAAGACAAATAAAATACAATCTCACCTATAAGTGTAACCTAATGAACAAAACAGAATCAGAGATATGAAAATAAGGAATAAGCTGACAGTGACAAGAGGCGGAGCAGGGAGAGAGATAACGAGGAAAGAAGGGGAAAGGGTCTAGTCAAGGAACGAGTATAAAAGACTCATGGACATGGACAACAGGGTGAGGATTTACTGTGGGAGCAAGGGGTGGGGTGGGGAAAAATTGAGACAATTTATTTGGAACAATGAAATTTTTGAAAAAAATTTTATCATTCCCTGACTCAGCATATTACAAGTGTTTTCTAGGTCCTAACTATTTCAGGCACTGTTCCAAAACAATAGTTGGAAAAGAATGAGGGAAGAAAATAGTGATACAAGATACAAGAAAAAGAAACAGTTTTAAAAAGAGAGTGGTCAGTTTCACCCAAATAAAATAAGGCTTGAAAAATACCATAAGTGTAAGCATTTTGGATGTTCATTGATGGATAGTAGATCATTAGGGAGTTAATAATGCTTGTAACAACTCAAGTTCATGAAAGACAGACATAAGAAACCTCCAAGAATACTGATATTGATATCAAATGCTGAAAAACAGCAAAACTCAAGATTAAAGTGATGACAAATGACAAATTGTACTCAACCCAAAAAACCTGGATAAACCTACTACACTAACCTGATCAGTTATGTCAACAAAGTAATGAATCCTGGCATTTGTTTTAAAATACAGACATAGTGTAATAGGAAAAAAATGCAGGTAAACAGGAAAAACAACCTTAATTTTAGTGGTATTGAACTCCACAAAATCAGCAGATTAGGAAAAGCAGAAAGCAAATTGGAAATATTAAGTTTTCCCTAAGCCACTAGCTGCAAAAAATAAGGAGAGTAAATGATTATTTAAGTGATCAATTCCCACTTCAAGTCTTAAGAGATCAAGAGATTCTTTACAGAATGTGGGGTAAAGGGACCCCCATTAATTATGTACAGAGAACATGGGTTTGGTCAGATAAGAGACATTTACCTGAAAAAAATACATAATACTGCAAAACAGAAATGTAAAAACTACATTTTAGTAAATAAATGAGGCCTCTGGCCAATGGTAAGAAAGGTATGTGTGTGGCAGACAGGATTATAGAGCAAAGAGCAGAAAGAAGTACACAGCATTTGGAGACTCATAGAGGCAACACGGAAAGTCAAAATCTTAGATCTACTATGTACAATTTAAGGTATGATGTAGACAAACATTGTAGATTCAAATGTCCTACCCATATGCTTTCTGGTCTTGTGAAATGGGGTCTAAATGATTTTACCAGTTACCACCTGTAAAATACGGGTAGTAGTTTCCTGCCTACTTCATGCTTTGTTGTACTTACAAAGTGGCACTGTTATGTTTAACTCACAGGCACACAGAAGTGTCGCAGGATCAAAGTGAGGTGCAAGTCACAGGAGACTCTTTTTCCCACATCTTACCTGTTGCCTGCTGCTTCAGGAAAGGCACCTGGTAGGATCCAGGACCCACATGCTCCTCAGTGCTGCCACCTTCAGCAAATCTGAGCACTCTGGGAGCCCGATAGTACATAATGGTGAGCGGGGTTGGAAGTGGGCGGCTGAAAGGGATGAAAGCAATGAAGCCAGAGGAAGTGTAGAGCAAAATGAAGCTGACAGCGGGCTAAGTTGGGGCAGAACTTCCATAAATGGAGGAGCTAGTGTAGGGGCTATCACCCCACCAAGTCAGATTTACCCCAGGTAGATTTTTAGCCCAGTGGTCAAGTGGAAGGCAGTGGGACCAGAGCGATAAGACACACCATACGGTCATTGGTTCCCAAGCCAACAGCTGTGACGCCCTGGTCACAAAGGCAATTTAAAGGCTAGCCACGCGGCCCGGTGCTTCCGGCCCTGACTCCGCCCCGGAAGTGTACCAGGGGGAAGCCGAAGGGCTCTTCCGCCGCTGAGCTCCCCGAGCCTGTGTACTGTGTGGGGAGGTAGCGTCGCTTTCTGCGCCCTGCTCTCTCTGAAGTACCCCAACTGCAGGAGGCCCTGGACTTGTAAGAAAAGCTCCAGAAAAGGAGATAAAAAAAGGTAGGGCTAACTTGACTATGATTCATTTCCGTAAATCAGGGTGACTGGGAAGAGATTACTAAAAACTGAGTGAAATGCAAAGAATTAGCGTGAAGTAGAGTCTTGGTTCTGCAAGCCCACCCCCCACTTCTATTATACAACTATACTCGCACTAACAGAGAAAAAGCACCTCTGACTTTATCTCATAAATAATCCAAACTGTGTTACGAGAAACGTAGGATGTGCTGATGACAAGAAACAAGAAACAGGGAACAGGAGAAAGGAAGGAGAAGCTCACCAAGAGAAGCTTAGCAAGTGCAGGTAACTACAGAACGCTGCTTCTATTGTTCGGTTCCAGGCAACAACAACATTGATGCATCACCGTTTATAAAGCAAAGTGAAGCCATGGCGGACATGCAGTCCACCCCACTAAACCAATGGGTCTCATAACCTTACACAAAGGGAACCTTAGAGGTTTCAAGGAGTCTGTTTCAGAATTTTCCTCAAAGTTGTCTCAGAGCCATCTTTTTAGCAAGAATCGTCCAGATTCTAATCCTTTTAAGGGTTTAAACAAATCCTGCCTTAACCATGCGTTACCCCAATTGAGCTACAGTACTTTAATTTGTTCCTATTATAAGATTTTGTAGTACTTATACTCTAGGATACGATTTGATAATCTGTGAATCATTAATTGTAGCTTGTTTCATATATATTAGGATATTCTGCATAAAAGGCTATATGCCTCTCAAGAATATATCTGTAATATCCTTTACCTTTATCAAAATAGATAGCTGAATAATTATTTTTTCACTTAAAAAATTATTTATTGGCACGTACTATAGGTTCAGTACCCAGCTAGCTTATGGGGATACAAAGGTACAAGAAAGTTCCCCATCCTCAGGTGTTCTGTATCTAATGGAGAAAGAGACATGTATAATCTATAACAGGAGGTGACAAGAGAGATGTGTAAAATGATGAGAAAAGAAATATTGCAGTACTTTGGAAACCTGCTCTTCATACCAAGAAACTACATATCGATAAATGATCCTTTCTCACTGGCTTCAATTCTTGCATCCTTACAGAAACTCTCATAGCTCTCTCAAGGTTATTGAAGCTTTATTTTTCCAAGCTGCTATATTGAGATCTAGAATGCATTTACCATTAGATTTTATGATATAGTGCAAAGAGAAGAGTTACAGAGGTTAAAGGAGAAAAATTTACATGCTATAGAGGATATTTCAGTGTGC
This sequence comes from Noctilio leporinus, assembly GCA_004026585.1. Classification (NCBI taxonomy): domain Eukaryota; kingdom Metazoa; phylum Chordata; class Mammalia; order Chiroptera; family Noctilionidae; genus Noctilio; species Noctilio leporinus. The sequence goes on along the minus strand of PVIW01012083.1, from coordinate 18,926 downwards.
TTGTAAATTAGCCTTCTATTGGACATCATTGACCCTTAACCCAAACAAGAATATAAACCCAGAAAGGAAATTCAGGTCTAGGTCATCATTTCTGTAGGCACTGGTACAGATGTTCACATGTCCTTCTGACTCTTCTTTTCTGCAACAGCCTAGATTACTCTTAACAGGGATAGGATTGGTTTTGAGATTGGGAATGGAAGTGGTAAATCAAGTTTTATCTGATTTAATTTTTGGCAGTGAGTCTAACCTAATTCTCACAAAAAGAATTCTTTGTAGGATCTATCCTAACTCATTTATGAACCTTAAAGTGAAGTTTCCAACTTTAGTACAAGCTAGAAATACAGTATTTTCCTGCCTCCTCAAAGTATGTCTTTTCCTCAGGGACCTCACACAGCAGGGTAGCTGATCCACGGTAAGACTGATTTCTTTGAGTCTTGAGGCCAGAGCCAATATAAATATCACACCACTGAGGTACAGCCTCCACATTCTTTAAATTTTGTACTATTTAGTCTCAGAATTCTACATCATTAACAAAAGTCCTTCTTTAAAAAGTTTTTAGTGTGAATATTCTTTCTCTATTTCTTATTACTATGTCTGTATTCTCTGCCTCTGTTACCTATTATTTTCCTCATATGGTTCAGTAACCAGAATGGTACATAGTATTTCAGAACTGGAAATTATTTTTAAATGAAAACAATAAATCTTTTTCATTAAGGTAATGTTGAATACCACATCTTATTGTGGTAAATATATTTTTTATAGTTTAGAATGAGTGTGCTACTAAAACAAAAACAGAAAAAATATTGACAGAACATATTGACATGTGAACACAAAGAATTTGGTTCAGCATTTTTCAATTCCTATAAAATAATTTTAATGATATGTTAAATCCTAATTTAAATGTGGATACACCATATGACCATTTTTCATGGTATTTGTAGAAATGGAACCTGTGTTTTGAACTGAGATTTATTTGACTGCCAAATTTGAGTTCATTTCCCTAGGCTGGCTCCCACTAAAATAAATTTTTTAATGAAGATTTAATAAGTCAAACTGATTTTTTAATCAAATATGTTAGCTCTAATGAAAAACACCATAGTGACCAATTTTTCTTTATAACACTTTGAAGATTAAGTAGATAACTACACATAATATATAGAGTATACCATGAGGGATAGCAATTGTCCCTTAACTAGCATAAGTGTACCTTATATTATGAAACTGAATTGGTTTTGAAACTAATTTTTTCAACCCATTGTGCTTCTTGTAAAAATAAAAATAATGTAATGGTAACAAATAATTTAGCTTGTATCAAAGTCAACCAAATATAGTTTTTTAGTGTTATTAGATGTCACATTATAGTTATATGCATTCAAGTTAAATGCATTCAAGTTAAAATGATAAAAACTTATTTTTATGTAATAATTTGAAGCTTACAAAGTGTATTTTACATTCAGTATTTTGTTTACTATTAATTTGTTTTTCTCTAAACTACAGAATTAATATGACTGTGAAATCACCAATTTTAAAAATTATACCCTGTTATTTGTGATCACCTGATTTTTTTCACTGACATTAATGAGCCCCTACTATGTGCTAGCACTGTGTGAGACATTTTGTATGAATAATATAAATCATTTTTCACATACCCCATTGAGGTCAATACTATTAATATCTCTATTTGTTAATATGCTGAGGCTTAAAGCTATTAAATTTCTTACCCAATGTCACATAGTTAGTGAATGATGAAGCTTAATTTAAAACTAGTCAGTTTAACTCTATTAATATCTCTATTTGTTAATACGCTGAGGCTTAAAGCTATTAAATTTCTTACCCAATGTCACATAGTTAGTGAATGATGGAGCTTAATTTAAAGCTAGTCAGTTTAACTCTGGGATGTATTTTCTAATCCATTATGAGGGAAATGCCCTCAACAGTGTTCTTCTCCCACACCCAATGATATTTTTCTCAATTCTTATTTGAACTTGGCTGCATTTTTATTTATTCATCTAAAAAAAGAACCTCTAGAGGTAGTCTTTCAAGGTGGAATAATAGCTCCTTGATGGCAGGGAGCCAGGGTGCTCCATCATGCTGCTTTACAGTTTATTCATTAAGCATATTTCTTCCATTTGATCTTGAAGCTAATTTGGGTCTCAAAAATTACAAACCTTTCCTTCAATTAATCTATGCAGATTAATTGAGGTGATCACTTTATAAGTTTTATAAATGTCTAATTGCTATATTGTACACCTAAAACTAATATAATATTGCATATCATATGTAATTGAAAAATGAATATTTTATAGCTATTTATAAGAATCACTAAAACATGTTAAAAATAAAGAAATGGGCAAATAATACCAAGGAAATTCAAACAGTATTGAAGCAGGGTAACAGAATTATGGGGAACTTAGGTTAAAAATACCAAACGAGCCTAAGAGAGATAATAGGTTGGGATAAAAACTAGATGTATTTATTTATGCTGTCAATCTTAAACTTAGTAAACTTAGTGCTATATGTCAATTATATACAACATGTTTATACAGATGATACAGTAATTAAAAAACATAACAGGAGTTACATAAAGCAAAAGCTAACGGAAGTGAAAGGAGAACTTAAGATCAAAGGTGGTGGAGGAGTAAGTAAGAGCTGCACTGACCTCCTCCTAAGACCAGTCTGGAATTGCAGATGAATTATAGGTCATCTGGAATGACCAACTGACCAGTGGCTGGAGAGAAGCCTTATAACCACAGACAGATGGAAGAAGCCACTTCATCACGGCATGATCTGTACAGAGTAGGAAGGAGATGCGAGAGGACTTACTGGGCTCCAATGGGTGGCAGCTGAAGTCCTGGAGGGATAGTTCAGCAACCAGTGGTTCCACCTGAGAAGTGTGGGTTCTAAGCAGTAGGCGGAGCTACACAGATTGCAGCACCAGAGCCAAAAGGCACCCAGATAACATTTAGTGTGAAAAGTGGACAAAGGGCTGAGCCTGTGGAGAGCCTTCTAAAGGGCCAATGCACAAATTTCATTTGCAGCCACTTACCCTGGGATCCAACAAGGGGGTGCAGAATGGACTAGACACTTGAGAAGAGTTTGGGGACAGAGGCTTTTTGGAGAGAACTGAGGGTGCAGCTGACAGGATTCCCATGCTGTGTAATCCCCTATACTACAGGAGCTATCTTGCTCAGGCACAGCCATCCACTCCAAGTGACATCAGCCATGGTGGGGAAACAATAACCCTACCCATAGGAATTACTCTGACTCGATGTGGTGCTTAAACCTAACTGCTGATTACAGATTTACTAGATTAACAACTGAAGGAGGCAGCCACAGATTGTGGATCACTGGTAGTCTCGAACAAGCTGCCTAGGCTCAGACTGGGACCTGATGTGATGTCACTAGGAACAGTTCAAGAAAAAGAAACCAGTGGTAAAACTAGAATCTACTGAGACAAATTCCACCCTGGTCTTCTTAGAGATTTCCATTATTTTCTCTCCTGCACAATTTTTAACATCAATTCCTTGCCCAAGTTTGTGCCTTTTAGGCCACTAGTTTTTACATTATATTTTTAATCTTATAATTTGTTTTTTTTTTATCTTCTTTTTATCTTCTTTCCTCTTCTTATTTTCATTTCAAAATTGACTTACTCCCTTCTATGACTATTTTCTGTTCTGCACTTTTACCAATTCTCCCCCTTTCAGCCTCTCAGAACCACTTTTCTTGTCATTAATCATTTCATGTTCTTTTTCCCTTTCTTAAAGTACCCTTATTCTCTCTCTCCCTTTATCAACTTTGCTCATTGATTTTGGATATGGTAGTCACTATTGCATTTCTTTTATTTCTAGATCTTCACTATTTCTGTATTTCAAATCTCAAATTTTGTCATTCCTCTCTCCTACTCCATTTTGCCTTCCTCCTGTCATTTTTTTCTTTAAGTTTTAATTTTTCCCTATCTCAGTATGGTTTCCATTCCTCACTCTTAGTATTCCTCCTCCCTGTAGCTTCTCAAAATCACTTCTCTTTCCTCTAGACATCTCAAGCTTTCTTTCTTTCTCTTTCCCCCATTATTCCCATCCCACCTATATTAATCTTTGTACTATTATTGATATTGCTTTGGTGGATCTCTGTCGTCAATTTGGTTCCTATTTTTTTCTTCTTCTTTACCTTCATTCTTTCTCATTTTGTATATACTCCCTTTACTCCATTCTGACTTTTTCTTTTTTTATTTATGATATAAACTTTATTTTTTCTCTCTTTACTTGGTTTCTGGTCTCTATTTTCTACTCTTAGTATTGCTCCTCCTTCTGTTCTGTCAAAGTCATTTTTCTTTCAGTTAGTCATCTCATTTTAATTTTTCCTTTCTTATAATAGCCTTACTCCCTTTATACCTCTATTAATATTGGCTTATTTGCTATTGATAGTGTGGTTGTGGATGGGGTTATTTTTACAGATGTGAGTTTGTTTCCTGGGGTGTTTTTGTTCTGGCAGCACTTGTACAACAGCATACAAGACAGGGTAGGCAAGAGTGACTCTCAGTCAGCTAGCCTAGAGGGAAGGACCCACCAAAGAATGACCCTAAAACAAATAAAACCCACTTATAACCAGAGTGCCCACATAAATGGAATAAAGGGCATCCCAGGAGGGCATCAAGGTCAGATGATCAAAGGAGACTGAACCACTGAGTCCCATGGGTCTCCTATCATAGAAGTTCATACCAAAAAAACAGGGAGTCAAAGCAGATCAATTTAAGAAGCAGAAACAAACAAGAATAGTCACCAAAAATGGGGAGACAATCCCCCAATTGAAAGAAAAGGAGGAATCCCTGGAAAGAGTGCTAAATGAAATACAGGCATGCAAACTATCAGATATTGAGTTCAAAACAGTGGTTATAAGGGTTCTCAAAGAGCTCAGTGAGAACTGCAAAGAACTCTAGGGAAGCTACAAGGAACTTACTGCGAAGTCCACTAGCATGGAAAAGGATATAGAAACTGTCCATAAGGGCCAGGAGGAAATGAAGAACACAGTAGAAGGAATTGAAAGCAAACTATGTGAAGCAGAGGATCCAATCAGTGAGCTGGAGGACAAGGCAGAAAAAAATTTCCAGACAGAGCAACAAAATGAAAAAATAGTCAAAAAGGAAGAAGAGGGTTTAAGGGAGCTGACAACTATAAAAAACAACAATTTTAAGGAAAGGCAAAAATAAAATAAAATAAAAATCAAAGTTGAAATAATAAAAGCACTATTAGAGCTCTAAAAAACCATCGATTGTAAGAATGCTCAAGGAACTTAATGAGTCTCTCAATAGCATTTTAAAAAAATGGATAAACTCATTGAAATAAATAATTACAGGGAATCAACTGTAGAGTGTATGAAGCTGAGAATCAAATTCATGATTTGGAATATAAGGAAGCAAAAAACATCAATCAGAATAGCAGGAAGTAAAAAGAATCCAAACAAATGAGCATAGTGTAAGGAGCCTGTGTGACAACTTCAAGCACACCAACATTTGCATCATAGGGGTGCCTGAAGGAGAAGAAAGCAAGAAATTAAAAACCTATTTGAAAAAATGATGACAGAAAACTTCCCCAACTTGGTGAAGGAAATAGACATACAAATCCAGGAAACACAGATAGTCCCAAACAAGATGAACTATACCAAGACACATATAATTAGAATACCATACGAAAGGTTAAAGACAATCAGGAACTGCAAGAGAAAACAGTTAGTTACCTATAAGAGAGCTCCCATAAGATCGTCAAGTAATTTCTCCACAGAAATTTTCCAGGCTAGAAGGTATTGGCAGGAAATATTCAAAGTGATAAAAAGCAAGGACCTACAATCAAGATTACTCTACACTGCAAACCTATCAATTAGAATCAAAGGACTGATAAAGAGTTTCCTAGACCAGAAAAGCTAAAGTTCATCATCACCAAATGAGAATTATATGAAATGTTAAAGGATCTTCTTGAAGAGGAAAAAGATAAAAAATATGAACAATAAAATGGCAATAAATATAGTGTTAGGGTTAGGAAAAAATGACAATAAATACTTATCTATCAGCACTTGAATTTAGAAAACAAAATAAATAAGCAGGACAGAAACATAACCATAGATACAGAGAACATTTTGATGGTTTACCAGATAGAAATAGTGTCAGGAGGTGAGTGAAAAAGGTGAAAGGATTAAGAAGTACAAATTGGTAGTTACAAGTCATGAGTATGTAAAATACAGCATAGGCCAGGGGTGTCAAACTCATTTTCACCAGGGGCCACATCAGCCTCGAGGTCGCCTTCAAAGGGCCAAAAGTAATTTTAGGACTGTATAAATGTAACTACTCCTTAACAGCTACGTGAGCTGGATAGAAACAAGGTGCCAGGCCAAAGGTGCTGGGCTGGATAAAACAAGGTGGAGGGCTGGATTTGGCCCACTGGCCTTGTGTTTGCTACCCATGGCATAGGAAATAGCGTAGCCAAAGAACACATGCATATGACCCATGGACAGGAACAACACTGTAGGGATTGCCTAAGGGGATGTTGGAGGTGTGGGAAGGGATAAAAATTGGGACAGCTGTAATGCATAAACAATAAAATGTATTAAAATAGATAGTATATTATTAATAGTTAAGTGAAGGTTACTAGATAAATATTTAGCCCAATTGAACAGACATAATAACTAACACCAGTGATCTGCACATACCTCATATATACCTCATATATAGGTAGTTAACAGAAATTTTTGTTAAAGTTTTATGGTAAAATGAATTGATATTCATTGCATCATTATGTTTCTGCACAACTATCTTATGAGGTACCTGAATTTACCTTCCTTTGCTTCCACCTCCACCTTTTTTTAACATATGAAAGTTAAGTCTTCAAAAGTAATTAGGTAATTCTAAATTCACAGAAACCCAAACCAGGATAAATGTGACTTCAAAGCTTTCTATCAATTAATTGCAGGTGCCAGGACCCTAAAGTATAATTTTTCATTTTCTCTACCATCTCCCTCACATTTCTCATTTATCCTAATGCAACTCACAACTACTCTCTTCCTCCTCTTATGGAAACACACACATACACGTGCACAAAAAACCCTGCCTCCCCCATATCTCAAGATAGGGCCTATGGGGACAATATTGTAGATAGATGAAAGGCAAGGAAGAGGAGAACAATTTGGGAGCACCAGTCTTTAAGAGCCCCTGTCTTTCAATCACCAACCACCAAGAATTTTTTACTTAGTGGCTTTCACACTCACATGCTCCTTATTCCTACTTCCTGCTACTACACACACTTCACAGAGAACATTATATTAGAAAAATTTTAGCAAATGCTTGGAATGACCACACCAATTCCTCAGTATTGGCTATAATTTTCTTCTGTGCCTAGAATACAATCTTTCAGTAACACATGTCCTAAGTTTATTTTTATTTATGTATTCATGTTTCTTATTTCTTATCTTTAATATTTAGAAGTTGAAAAAATAATTTCCCAGACTCATTTTTAATCTGTAATATTTAAGATCCTAGGCACCAAAAATCATTTTAACAAATAAAATTATTTTCATTAAAGGGCACTAGATGGCACAATTTCACCAATTTATGCTAATAAAGTCATTCATCCTCTTACTAATTCACAAATGAAATAATTTGTCTTTATAAATAGTTATGCCTAAATAATTTAATGGGAAATTAATGTAAGAAAAAAGTTCTTGAGAATATAATATTTCCAGTGTTCCCTATGTTATGTTATTATTTATGAACATAGTAACCAGAATTTCAATAATAGGTAAGTAATTTAAGGAACCCAAAGAAAATAACAGCCTCTCCACAGCAAAATACATGAAATACTTATAGATGTTAAACATTAATAGCTATCAAATAATTTTTTGTAGTATGGCTAATATATAATAAAATTCTGTAACATAGTAGACTGGTGATTCCATTCATTATGAAGATTTAAAATGAAGTAACTAGACAAATCAAAAATTTTAAATCTGAGTTTTTTCTTCTTGCTTCACTGCTTGCCTTAAGCAAATTATACCTAATTAGGACCTTAGTTTCCTCATCTATAACAATGAAAATAATTATTCAGAAACAATAGAAAATGATTAGGGTTTACTCAATTCAGCATTGACCTTTCTTTTGCTAAAAGTACCATATTTACAGCAAAAGTTCCAGATCTAGCCAATGTTTTCACTATCACTTCACTTTCTGGAATTATTTATAGTTCAGAAACTTTATCAGCTCTTGAGCTATATCTTGACATAGAAGACAGCACATTAGCTAAATAAGCAGAATGTATACCTCACCTGGACCATCTTCCAACCTTGATTATACCCACCCTGCTGAGGTTCTTAGAGAAGTCTTGCCTAATTATATAGTGCACACTCCTGCCAGATGGTGCAGCCAACTGCGACAGATCTTTGCCTAAGAGCTCCTTAAGAGTGAAATGTCTCTACTTAGATATTCTTGCCTATGAATATTTCTCTTTAAAGGAAAATCATCATCTTGGGCAAAGAGAACACCTCTGGAGTGCCACATGTGAAGAGGGGAGTATGGAAATGGTATCTACATTATTAGCTGGACTGTCTCAAGCTACACTAGATATTAATATAATGACATGTTATGTAGCCGCATTACCCTTACATTCCAACAAACTAGAAAGAGTGGAGTGGCAGATGGGCTGAGGCAGGAAGAGAAGTTAAACAATTCCTGGAGAAGAATTCTTAAAGCAATACCATAGTATCTGTAGATCATTAAAAGTCAATGACTCGACCGATTGTTCATCAATGGTAATGTTAAGTGGACAATATTTCTTATAGAAAGTTCTTCCCAGACATCTAGGTGACTTACCTATAATAGCTGAACCAGTATCGGCTCTCTATTTGCTATGATTCTATTACATGTTTTACATAAAGACTTGGAAGAAATTAAAATTTTGATCCATCAACTGAAATTAATCAGCTGCCTCTTTTTAAGATAGTTTACCATGATAAGGTAGAAAAAACAGACTGTTATTTTTGTTGTCAAATGCTAGGCTTTGCTTCAAAAAATCTTTTTCCTTCAAAAATCTTTTTCCTCTCCCTAAAATAATGTTTAACCAATATCCTAACCAACATGTATTATGCATTATGGAAAATAAGGGAGAAAGTAGAGTACTAACGACATGATAGTGTTCTTTGCCAGAAAAATATATATAGTGGAGAAAGAATATGTAAGCCCATTTGGTAATTCTCAAAGAAGCATTTTTATGTGAGCATGTAATAGATATTGTGGTTTATTCCCCAATGTATCCATTATATCCCAGAAGACTCTGGGAGCAAATTATGGTAATTTGTTCCCCTTGAGAATGATTAATTCAGGAAAGAGCATGTGACCCAACTGTGGCTGTTGTAGGCATAATTCTAAAATGACCCCCACCCAAAGATGTTTTACCCTAATCCCTGAAACCTATGAATATAATGAGGTATCTCCTTGGTGATGATGCTATTTGTCATGTTTGGCCTTTTCAAAAGGATAGGCCTAATCTAATCACACAAACCCTTAAAGCAAAAAGCTTTCTTCAACTAATGGTGGAAAGAAAAGTCAGAGAGATCCAAAGCATGAGAAAAGTTCAAACGAATTCCTTGATGAGGAAAGTAGTTTGACCCAAGAACCGAGATCAAAGCCCAGCTGAGAGCCAGCAAGTGAAACGGAACCTCAGTCTTACAACCACAGGAAACTGGATTTTACAAACAATCTGAATGAACTTGGAAGTGGATTCTTCCTCAGATTTTCCAGATAGAAGGCCAACATAGCCTTCACATTGATTTTAGCTCTGTGAAGCTCTAAACAGAGAACCCAATAGAGCCTGCCTGAACTTTGTCTTACAGAACGATAAAATTACAAATGAGTGTTGCTATAAGCTACTAGGTTTGTGGTGATTTGTTATGACAGTAATAAAAAATTTTGGTTCTGCCCTGGCTGGTGGCACAGTGAATAGGCACTGGCCTGCAAACCCAAAGGTCGCTGGTTCGATTCCCAGCCAGGGCACACAACCAGGTTGCAAGCCAGGCTCCAGCCAGGTCTGTAGCTAGAGGCAGGTGAAAGGCAACCATACACTAATGTTTCTCTCCCTCTTTTCCTTTCTCCCATCCTCTGTCTCTGATAAAAAAAAGTCTTAAAAAAAAAATATCTTGGTTCTGAGGAAATTTTACTACTTCTGCTAAAGAGCCAGAGGACAGAACTGTATCTCTTCTGTATTTGGATGTTTCTGTATCTGACTCTTGTACACAATTACATGAATGGCATTCCTAAAAATAAATCACCCTGGCAATCACAGAACACCCCTACTAGTACATAAGATTATTTGAAGATGGAGAAAACCTAAATCTTCGAGCCACTAAAGATACTAAACCTACAGTCCACTCTACCTCTGGAATTACTGATATGTGAGATAATAAGTTTCTTTATTGTCTAAACTAGTTTGAGTTGGGATTTCTTTTCTTTTAAATAAATTTAGCTATTCCTTTTTCTTTTTTAAAGATTTTATTTCATTAGTTTTAGAAAGAGGGGAAGGGAGAGAGGCAGAGAGGGAAAGAGACATCAATGTATGGTTGCGTTTCACCTGCCTCCAGCCACAGACCTGACTGGAGACCTGGTTTGCAACCTGGTTATGTGCCCTGGCTGGGGAATCAAACCTGCGACCTTTGGGTTCGCAGGCCAGCGCCTTAATGACTGTGCTACCGGCTAGGGCTATTTCTTTTTTTTTTTTTTAATATTTAATTTATTATTTTTAGAGGGGAGGGGAGAGAGGCAGAGAGGGAGAGAGACATCAATGTATGGTTGCCTTTCACCTGCCTCCAGCTGCGGACCTGGCTGGAGACCTCACTTACAACCTGGTTATGTGCCCTGGCTGGGGAATCGAACCAGCAACCTTTGGGTTTGCAAGCAGGTGCCTTATCCTTTGAGCCACCAGCCAGGGTTGAGTTGGGATTTCTTTTATAAAATATTGTAACTGATAGATTTATTAATGCAAAACTACAAACAGTCCTTGATTTACATTTTTTATTTTTACTTTATAATAGTGCTAATGCAATATATTTGCAATAGAAACTGTACTTTGAATTTCCATCTTTTCCTGGGCTAGTGATAAACAGAATTATCCTCTCATGCTGGGCAGTGGTGGTGAGCTGAAGCTCCCAGTCAGCCACATGATCATGAGGGTAAACAACCGTACTTTACATTATGCTGTTTTGTGCTGTGTTCCCAGGGTTTTTAAATATTATATTATGTGTTTTCCTGTTTCATCATGTATACAGAATTCCTGTGAATCCTAGTTCTGGTGAGAAAAAAAAGGTAATTACTCTTGAGATGACACTCAAGATAATTGCCCAACTGTAGGCTAATGTAACTGTTATGAGCATTTTAACATATTCTAGGCTAAGTTATGATGTTCGATAGGTTAAGTGTATTAAATGCATTTTTAACTTACAATGGGTTTGTTCATTTTCATGTGAAGAGTCTCTGTAGTATAGTTACACCTGGAGATATATAAAAGAACACTGCACATTGAAATGAAAGACTTGAAATAGCATGTCCACCTGCAGTTGTATGTTTATTTAATTTCTTACACATTTAAGAAAGCATCTAATTTTATTTCCTTTTTAATCCATGAACCTAATGAAATAGAAGAACATTCAAAAGAACAAGACTATATGGAAGCTATCTTTGTGATGGTGAAAATTTCTACCTAATACCAATACACATATTTAAGAAATTTAAAATTTGGTCAAAGAAGTGATACTTTATTTTCATAGTGTGAAATATCAAAACATCACCAATACTTCGGAGTTTGTGTATAGTTAGTTATGTAAGTATAAATATAGAAGAGATTACAGGTGGCATAGAGATCTAAAGTCAGTGTACAAGAGGTAATTAAAACCATTCTCATAGTTATCCAACATGAGGGGACAAAGAGAGAAAAGGAGTGCCTATATACAGGAAAAACTCTCACAAACAATCAAGATTAAAGACTTATAGGCAAAGGAAGTAAAGCCTGTGAAGGAAAAATAGCAAAATTGATTAAGTATACGTGATCAGAATCAGAATAAATAAGGTCAGGAGCACAGAGGATAATATTTTGAGATGTGCTTGTCCAACAATCAGAAGTAAAGGAAAGATTTGGTAAAATTAAGATCGAAAAGAATTCACTGAGTATTGTAATTATAGTGCATTATTTTATTTCAGTGAAGATAATTTCATTCATGGGGTGAAAGAAGTGGAGGATAGGCGGAAGGCCTATTGTTGTGGGTTGGACAGTGGGAGGGACACCTTATCTCCTGAGACAGGAGGGAAGAAAATAAAAATGAGCACAGATATTTATCACATGTAATTACACAAATGTGAGCTTGTGGAAATAATACAACAGCAGGGTACCTAAGCTCAAGTGAACTCATTACAGCGAGGAACAATGCTTAAGCAATTTCCCAAAATACCATCTTACACAATTAGAATAGCTATTGATGTCCAGGAAATGGCAACAACCTCAAATGCAGCTATAAAAAAGCATTAATTTACTTTTCTACAATTGTCGGTACAGAGTGCTGTGGTGAGTGACCTCAGAAGAATTTGGATACTGGGTACCAAAGTTGTCCACAAGGGTTACACTCTATACTTACTGATTTATAGGCAGTTACCTGAAAGAGAGAATCCCTGCCAAGTGCATAAGATTGGACTTTACCTTATTAAATTTATTAGTATAGCTAATGAAATATATTGATTGATTACAGAAGTAAAAGGCAAACCCAGCCAAATACAGGGATGAATATGAGGTCTGTCTCGAAAGTATCGAGCCATATAATATTTTAATTATATCAACACTGGTTTGATACTGTCGGGACAGACCTTGTATGTTTTTCCTGTTGCCAGAGCTCTCTTGTTGGGAAAATCAATGAGAAAATATAGCTCCAGAAATTATTATAATTCACCCTAGAGACAGAATAGCATGGGGATTAAAAGTAAAAGGAAATGACTTTTAATTGATCAATGACATGAGTTTTGAGGCACAGAGGATAAAAATAAAGGTTGTCAGATATACAGAAGAATTTGCTACTGTTCTGTAAACTTTTTTACTTCTATCCATTTTGTTTTCGCAAACAGGCCATCATGTTCTTTCCGGTCAAGGACTCATAGTAAGATTGTAATGAAAAAGAAACTTTCCACCCTGGCTGGTGGCACAGTGAATAAGGTGCCGGCCTGCAAACCCAAAGGTCACTGGTTTGATTCCCAGCTAGGGCACATAACCAGGTTGCAAGCCAGGTCTCCAGCCACACCCATAGCTGGAGGCAGGTGAAAGGCAAATATACATTGATGTCTCTCTCCTCTCTGCCTCTCTCCTTTCCCCTCTCTCTGAAAATAATAAAGTCTTTTAAAAAAAAGAAAGAAAGAAACTTTTAACATCACTTGCTCTAGAGAGGGATTACCACAAAATTCCAACAGGTCTATCAGCAAAAACACAGAATATGTTCTTTCCCATGACTTTGCAGGAATTTCTGTCTACTTGGCCCTTCACTTTGGAACAGTATTAACGTTGTGCTGATTTTCACAGCAGGCTTACAAAGTAGTCACACCTGATGTCACTGTTACCAATTAAGGGTGAGAATTAAGCAAGGGTAAGGGCTATGCAAAGACATAGCAAGTGATTTGTTCAAGATTACACTACCCCTGAGATATACAAACCCAGAGCCGAGGTAGAAAAGGACCATCTTGTTTATCCTGACAAATGAAGAATAAGGTCTTGTTCTGGGCAGCAGAGAAACAGAGACAAAAAAGGAAAAAACATCCTTCCTGTCAAGGAGGTTACAAGCTAACACAGGGATAGGCAAACCACAGCCCCTCTGCCTGTTTTGTAAATAAAGTTTTATTGTAACACAGCCACATTACTTCATTTCTATATTGTTGATGCCTGTTTTCCAGCTACAACAGCAGAGTTGAATAGTTGCAACAGACCACATGGCTTGCAAAGCCTAAAATATTTATTATTTAGCTCTTTACAGAAAAAGCCTGGCTATCTCTAGCTTATTAACTCCTTGCATTCTTGCTCACTTCATGAAAATTACATGCTTTTTTAATTTTTTAAGTTGATGTTACTAACTTGTGATACATTTTTAACTTTTTAAAAAATAATTTTAAAAATACAAAGAAGGTATAGGAATAGTAAAATACTTTCATATACCCTCCACTCAGATCAACAATTATTTGACCACATTTGACTTCTATATAAATTACAATTTTCATTATATATATATATAATTTATATATAAATTATAATTTTATATATAGTCATATATTTATATGTGTTATAATTTTTCTGAATCATTTGAAATAAATTTGTAGATACCTTCTTCTTTACTGCTAAATACTTCAGTGTATATTTCCTAACAAGGTCATTCACTTAACATAATCACAAAAATATTCAAAGTCAGGAATTTTAATCTTGAATAATATTATCTAATCTATAGAACTTTATTTAACTTTTACCAATTCTTTGATGATATATTTTATAACAAAAATAAAACCTGGTTCAGGAACCAGTCTGGGTCATACTTTACAGTTAAGTGTTTATGTCTCTTGTTTTCCCTAACCTGGAAATGATTTGGTAGTTTTTTATGATCTTGATATTTTGGAAGAGTACAGGCCAGTCATATGTCCCTCACTTTAGATTTATCTGATGATTCCTCATAGCTAGATTCAGGTTGTGTGTTTTTGGCAGGAATACTACATAAGTGTTACTATATCCCTACCAGTATTTCATATCAGAAGGCACATGATGTGGATTTCCCCCATAATTGGTGACGTTAACTTTGATCACTCAGTTAAGGTGATGTCCACCAGGTTCCTCCATTGTCAAGTTATTAGATTTTCTTGTGTAATTAATTGATAATTAATGATGAGATACTTTAGGATTATGTAGTATCCTGTTCTTTATTGATGAGATAGGTTAGGTAACTATTGGTGATTCATACCTGAACCAGCTGTCACCTAAGAATAGATTTCTGACTTGCCATTAGAAGGGAATGAGTCAAAGAGGAAATGGACAGAGACTCCATGGAACCACAGCAGGTTATGTCTGTGATAGAGAGTTGAGCTGAGAGCTCCAGGAACATTTCAGGTCAAAAATAAGAATTCAGTTGTAGACTTTAAAGGAAGCAAAAATGTTTAATACGGAAAAACCTGCTGCTATTATAGCTAGATGTCCATTAGAAGAAGACTACACCCTAATTTAAAATAATTCTTTAAATAGCTGAATTTTAACTGAAAGAACTTGCACATACATCTCTGGCTGGACAATATTCCTCAAGCACATCAAAGAGAATAGAAAAAAAATGTTAGGACCAAGCATTCAGTCTAAGGTTCTCTGATGCCTTAATTAAACTTTATCAAGAAGCAAAAACAAGGTGATCACAGGTCTAGGGTCAGCATGAGTTCAAGTGAAGTTGAGAAGCAAAGCATCCATGATTTGTGCTCAGAGAGTAAAGGAGGATATTATAGGTAAGGGAAAACCTCTTCCTCTGCCCATCTTGGCTTCTCCAGCTGGGTCCCTATAAATCAGACAGGCCAAAGACTGATAACAAGAGAATGGCAAACAAGATTATTAATATGTGTATCACACATGTATACACAGAAGGACGTGGCGATGAGTAGCCCAAAAAGATAGTTAGAATGTGAGTTTCAATATAAACAAAAGAAAAGGAGTTTGAGGCTTCTGGGTGAAGAAGGCAAGTTGTATGAAAATGACCAGGAAAAGTGTGGTACACAATGGTTTTTAGTAAAGGTTATTATGCAAGTTTGAATTGGTGCCTTCTTCATTGATAAGAGTTGTTAAGATTTTTTCTTTTCCTGGTGAGGGAATTGGAGACATTACTACAAATGAATTTTTTTTTAAGATTTTTATTATTTTTAGAGAGAGGGGAAGGGACAGAGGCAAAGAGGGAGAGAGACATCAATGTATGGTGGCCTTTCACCTGCCTCCAGCTACAGACCTGGCTGGAGACATGGCTTACAACCTGATTATGTGCCCTGACTGGGAATCAAACCAGTGACCTTTAGGTTTGCAGGCTGGCACCTTATCCACTGTGCCACCAGCCAGGGCTTGAATTTTTTCTTTTTTTATAAGTGTAAATTTCCTTTACAATAAAAAAAAAATCTTGTGTACTATTTTTTTAGGGCTTTACCTGCATCTCCTGGTTTTCAATAGCCTTTAGCTGGAAATAATCCATATGCCAAAAGGGACAAATGTTGTGGTAGCGTATTACCCTGTCACTGTCTATAAAGTACTAGGAATTCTACTAGTTCTCTCGGAACTGGGAATCAGAATCCACCTCAAGCTGCCAGAACCAAGTTTGGCAAATAGTGTTGGGTGTTCTTTTTTACCCTTTCCCTCATGCTATGGGCAGCAAAGGGCATACCTACAGGACTTTTTCAGGGCATGCCTAGTATAATAGGCAGAGTGGGGTGCTATAGGAAAAAGTGGATGGTATAAAATAATAACTCTTTGAAAATTTTCAGGGATAAGGATTACTTGTAGTGTTTTTGCCTTCAATTTTATTGTAGTAAGATACACATAACAAAATTTATCATCTTAATATTTTTAAGTGCACAGTTTAGTAGTTTTAAATACATTGAAAGTATTATATAAGCACCTCTGAACTCCACAAATCTTTTCATCTTATAAAACTGAAATTTTTTACCCATTAAACAATAATTCCACTCTCTCCCAGCCCCTAGTAAACACCATTATACTTTATTTCATATTAAATATTTTATTGTTCTATTACAGTGGCCCCAATATTTCCCCCTTTGCTCTCCTTCACCCAGCCCACCCCTGCTTCCACAGTCAATCCCCACCCTGTTGTCCATGTCCATGGGTGATTCGTACATGTTTTTTAACTAGACCCTTCTCCTTCTTTCCACATTTACCCCCACCTCTTGCCGCTGTCAGTCTGTTACTTGGTTCCATGCTTCTGGTTCTATTTTGTTTGTTTATTCATTATATTTTTTAAATATTTTATGTGTTATCATATGGTATTTGTCTTTTGCTGCCATGCTTATTTCACTTAACATAATACTCTCCAGTTCCAACCATGCTGTTGCAAAAAGTAGGAGTTCCTTCTTTCTTTCTGCTATGTAGTATTCCATTGTGTAAATGGACCACAATTTTTTGATTCATTCATCCACTGGAGGGCACTTAGGCTGTTTCCAGCACTTGGCTATTGTAAATAGTACTGCTGTGAACATAAGGGTACATAGGTTCTGAATTGGTGGAATCACTGGGTCAAAGGCAATTCCATTTTTAGTTTTTTTAAGAAATTCCATACTGTTTTCCATAGAGGCTGTACCAGTCTGCATTCCCACCAGCAATGCACCAAGGTTCCCTTTTCCCCACATCCTCACCAGCACTTCTTGTTTGTTGATTTGTTAACAATGGTCATTCTGACAGATGTGAGGTGGTATCTCATTGTGGCTTTAATTTGCATATCTCTGATTGTTAGTGATGTTGAGCATCCTTTCACAGTCCTATGGGCCCACTGTATATCCTGCTTAGAGAAGTGTTGGTTCAGGTCCTTTGCTCATTTTTCAATTGGATTGTTTGTCTTCCTAGGGTTGAGTCATGAGTTCTTTATATACTTTTGAGAGCAAACCTTTGGCCAAGGTATCACTGGCAAATAGGTTTCCCACACTGTCAGTTCCTTTTTCATTTTGATGATGTTTTCTTTAGCCATGCAGAAGTTTTTTAATTTGATATAGTCCCATTTGTTTACTTTGTCCATTATTTCCCTTTCTCTAGGAGATATATTCTGAATTTAAATCTATCAGATACCTGATTTGCAAACATTTTTCCCATCTCATGGGTTGCCTTTGAACCCTATTGATAGTCTTTTGATGCACATTTTTTAAATTTTTCATAAACTCCAGTATGTCTACATTTATTTTGTTTTCTCTGCCTTTAATGTCATATCCAATAAATCATTAGCAAGTCCAATGTCATGAAGCTTTTGTCATATGTTTTCCTTCAAAGAGTTATGGTTTTAAGGTCCTTGATCCAGTTTAGTTAACTTTTATATATGGTGTTAGGTCAAGGTCTAACTTTATTCTTTTCCCATGTGAATGGCCAGATTTCCCCACACCATTTGTTGAAACGAACTTCCTTTCCCCATTGAAGGTCTTGGTACTCTTGTCAAAAATCATTTGACCATATTTGACAGGGTTTATTTCTGGACTCTCTATTCTCTTCCATTGGTCAGTATGTCTGTCTTTATACTTGTGCCACACTGTTTTGATTACTGTAAGTTTAGAAATCAGTAATTGTGAGTACTGCAGCTTTGTTCATTTTTTTTAAATTTTATTGTTGTTGTATTACTTCCATCCCCTTTTTGCTCCCCTCTGTCCCCCTCCCCACCCACCCATTCCCCTCAAAGTCAATCCCACCTGCTGTCCATGTCCATGGTTCCTTTATACTAGGTTCTTGTCTAAGCTGTTCCCCTTCCTTGCCTCTGCCTCCCCCTTCCCCCTCCCCCCTCCCCCCAACCCCTTTCCCCTTGACCACTGAAGGCCTATTCACTGTATTCATATATTTGGTTCTGTTTTGCTTGTTGTTAGTTTTGCTCATTATTGTCCTGTAATGGGTGAGATCATATGATATTTGTCCTTCACTGACTAGCTTATTTCACTAAGCATAATACTCTCCAATTCCATCCATGTTGTTGCAAAGGGTACAAGTTCCTTCTTTCATTCTGCTATATAGAATTCCATTGTGTAAATGTACCAAAGTTTTTTGATCCAATCATCCACTGATGGGCACTTAGGCTGTTTCCAGCACTTGGCTATTGTAAATAGTGCCGCTATGAACATAGGTGTGCATAGGTTCTTATGAATTGGTGTTTCAGGA